>VUQK01011141.1:0-18567 GCA_015106715.1 Bujurquina vittata
TTTTAGCTTTTTTTCCTTCACCCACAGTCTCATCCTTTGCTGGATAAAGGAAAAAAAGCTAAAATGGGTCATTGAGCATTAGAGCCCGACTGATTCATCGGTGTGTGAATGTCAGTGTTCATAACGGTCAATTTAATGAAAAGTAAAAACATAGGAGGCATGAGAAACACCCTCCAGCCATGTTACGAAGGTTGATGTTGCATCATAGTTCATCCACCAGAGGGCCCTCTTTGTTGGCAACACATTGGAACGCCACAAGCAAGACAACCAGATAATCCCAGTCAGTCGGGCAGAGATCTCTTCTGCACTGACTCATCCTCTTGTGGTTGAAAGTGGTATTACAGGACAGTCGAGCCCAGACCTGTTAGTACTTGAGTTGATGGCACTGAAGTTTTGGACATGAAGAGCCGAGAGCCGCGTTTTGAGCAGGAACAACCTGCTGTGGTGAGTTTTGAATGGGCACTAGGTTAGTGATTTGGTGATGTGACACTTTGAAGGTGGTTTCAGGTTGGAGTTGTGAAATAGAAGCCTGCTTCAGTTAAATGTGTTGAAAACTAGTCCAAAAAAAAATTAAAAAATTTAAATGATTCAAAATTGCTCAGAGATTCTTGCAGTTTTAATATGGATGCCAAAGAGTTGACTTTGGAGGCTCAGTGTGCGGCGTGAACCCGAGTGTGATAGATTAGGCGGGCGTCCTTCGCTGACTTTATGTCCTCTGCTCCCTGTTTTTGGTGCATTTACTGCTCCTCAAATAAAGACTCAATTTTTACTGCATTGACAAATAAAACGGGATATTCAGCCGCTGCTCCACAAACAGTTTATTCGGTGGCAGGAGGACACGGAGCTGTTATTACTCAGGCTGCGAGGAAAGGAGGAGGAGGAGGACAGCTGTGATTTAAAAAGTTCAGCATCAGATCACTGAGAGAAAATCCAGGCCTGGACTCGGAATCTGTCTGTGTTTTATTATTATTATTTCTTCATCCGTCTTCCTTCCTCTTCTTTTGTTTTCTTCTCCTCCCTTCTCCTCCGCATTATTTTCCTCCTCCTCATATCTTTCTTCTCATTCTTGTCCATCTACTTGTTTTAATGAACCTTCTCTATTCTTTCACTTCACACTTTCTTCTGTCCCTCTTCTTCCTCCTCGTATTTCTTATTCTGATCTTCCCCTTTTGTTCTCCTTCTCTTCCTCCTTTCCCTTCACCTCCCTTTTATATTTTGTCCTCCTTCTCCATTTTTGGTTCCCTGTTTTTCTGCTTTTATTCTTTTCTTCTTCTTCTTTTTTGGTTCTGCTTCCGATTCCCCTTCCTCCTATTTTCCCACCATCCTCCTACTTCCTACTTCCATTTCCTTTTTTTCTCCCCCTTCTTCTTCTTTCTACTGCCCCAACTCCACTGCCACTTTTTCTTTTTTCCTCTTGATCTTTCTACTTCTTTTTTTGTTCTCCCTTCTACTTTATTTTCTCCTATTTTTCCCTTTAATGTCTCTTCTTTTTTTCCTAATTTCTTCTCCCTGTTGTTCTTACTCCTCCTCCTACTCGTTATTGTTGTACCTTTTCTCCTTCTTCCAGTAACTTTCATCTTCCTCCTCTTTCCTCCTCTTCCACTGCTTTCTCCTTTAGGAAAAAGAAGAGCTCATCACATGTTTAGATCATTTTCGTTTTTAAAATCTACAAAGATTTTTTTTTTTTTTACCTGAGCTGTGAATATTTTTTTTTCCAGCGAATGCTCCTGTCTCTTGGTTTGTGCGCTGTCCCCTCTCCGTGTCGTGTTTTATGTTATCGTAGTAAGAGGATGTAGTCGTGCCAGTGATCGCTGCGCTCTGATTGGTGAGCACGCTCTGTAATTTAAGCACTTATCTGTCACATTGTTGTTTATTCCTAATCAATCGTCCTGAGAAGAAGAGCCGGGTTTGGGTGGTGGTGGGCTGACGTTACGCTTCACAGAGGCCATAACTAAGTGCTGCTAAATGCCCTGCGGTAACCTGAGGGGGCGTAAATTGGCCCCACTATGTCTGCCGTACACCAAACTCCATTAGAAATTTATCATGCTGTTTTCATAATCGCTCATCCAGACAATAAGAGCTTAACGCAGCCACGGGGGGAGCTGTTATAGCTGCGAGTAAACAGAGGAGGGAGGAGAGGCGGGGGTTATTAAATTTTTTTGGCTCATGCTCGGCTTGTAATGCTTAGCTGATTTGCTTGATTGTACAAAATGTATTGCCCCGAGGCAAGCAGAAGTAATCTAATAGTTTGCTGTCATGATAATTATTGTAGACAGAAAGTGGAACCTCTGTTTGAAAAGTTCTGTTTGGGGATGTCGGGATGTCCCGATGCTTCCAGACCGAGCTGAAACTCTCGCTGAATCGTCTCCTAACTATTTCAGGTGGTTTCTTCTCAGGTAACCCACCTTCCCTTCTCACACTGAGCTGATATTTCTGCTGTTTCCTCCTCAGGAAGAAGTTTAAGACTCGGTCTGGAGACACGGTGAGGCTGATGGATCTGCTGGAAGAGGGACTGAAGAGGTCCATGGACAAACTGAAAGAGAAGGAGCGAGACAAGGTAAGGGAGCCAGCTTGTGGGCTGACCTCAGTGTTTGTTTAGTTCTGGTTGTACATGAGAAACACAAAGTAAAAAATATGAAGAAAACAAATGAAATGAGAGAGCAGGAACATGTCAGCGGACATTTAGGAACATTTGGAGAGGAAAAACATCCGACACATCCTCTGATGTTCACCTGTTGAGGCAAAAGGCTGCGACTAGTTCATGGGCTGCATGAGAAAGTGGGACTGTTGTGGAGGGCTGTGCCAAAAAGCTTATAAAGAGATCAAATTAGCATTGAGGAGAACTGAGATCAGCTTATTGGTGCGGCCCTCCACAGCAGTCCCAGTTTCTGTGGCCCCTTCAGAAAATTAATGTCTCACCCCTGAGTAGAGTAATTAATGAAACTAGACAACGAGCACCTCCACTGAGATATGACTTCCTAGAGATGATTAAAGCAAGAAAGATGCTGTGAGCCAGTCAGCTGTGGCACCACATCTGTGTCGCCTGCTCAGCTGCTGAGCCACCCTTTGGATTATACCTGATTTTACCTGAGTCAGTCCTCACACTGCTGGACGCCACTGAGAGAGTAAGGTCTAAACTAAGTTGATCCATTCAGGCAGTGGTGATAAAATGCTGATTTTCAGACAGGAACTTTGGTTGAACACATCATGAGATGATCGCAGAGAGTCGCAAAGTTCTCGTTTAGTTTAAAAAAACAAAATAAAACATAAAAGCATACTGGAAATGTAAAAGAACCAAATCTGGGGAGCACAGTAGAGCTCAGAGTGGGATAACCAGGAAGAGCAGGTGCTATATACAAACATACAATGAGGTGAAGAGTTCAAAGAGGGCTTGAAGAAATAAACCAGGTTATAAACCGGAATGATCCTTTTGTTGTTGTCGATCACTGCTGGCTAATCAGGGGATGATCAATCTGAAACCACCAATCCGTCCCAAATAGACAGACCAGCAGAGGAGACGTGTCTGCAGAGGCTTGAGCTCACACAAGCAGGAAAGAAGAAGAAGAGGAGGATGATGAAAAGACCACACACAGCTCAGCAGATGAGACGGAAACAGCCCGGTGGTGGTGTTTCAGCCTCAGTCACGTCTGGGCGTGATGAGAAAGATCCAGAGTTTGGCTCGCTCTGAGCGGGAAGAGAGCGGGAAGAATTAATGGCTACTGTAGGGCGAGGTGGTCATTACTGTAAAATAAGCCTCGTCGGGGTGAATCGAACGCCGGGCCCGAGGACGAAATAATGAGCAGCTTGCTGGACGGCACCCCTCGCTCTAAACGTCTGCTTATAAAAGATAAAATATTTGACACCGAATATTGATATAAAATCATGATAATAGAGGCTGAAATAATGTGAATCATCAGCCACGAGAGGGAGGGAAGGGAGAAGGAAAAAAAAGGCTCCCTGCTATCGATTGAGTTTGAAACAGCGGTCGGATTTACGGTTAAAGATTCACCACAGCCGTGTAAGGTATTAAAAACACCTGAGGAGGCCCCTCCAATCTGCAACAGGAGACGAATCAGATTGGAAAAGTGAAGGTTTGTGGAGGAGGAGAAGAAGAAGAAAGAGCTTTGTCACGTACATTTACATGTAGTGAAATTCAGTCTCTGCATTTAACCATCACACATTGAGCACACAGCACAATGTGGAGCAGGGGGGCAGCTAGAAAGCACCCGGGGAGAAACCTGGGGGGTTAGAGCTTTGCTTGGGGGCCCACAGTGATGCCAGCCTGGAGGTTTGAACCAGGGTCCTCTCAGTGATGAACCCCCTTCTTCTCTTCTCGGCCACCCCCACCTGTGGCTTGACAGGGCTAGCGCTTCACTCTAATTAGCAAAAAATATAGAAATTTAGGAGAACACACATGAAAAGGTTGATGTCTCTTCCCATTTAATCTCAGTCCTCCCACAGTCCAAAGACACACTCGTTAGGTTAATTTGTGATACTAAGTTGGCTGTAAGCATGTGGTAGCCTGTGTTAGCCCTGTGATGAAGTTCTTCTGCAGCCCAAGACTGCAGATCTCTGCCACACCCCTTGATCCAGAAGGATTTGGGACCCTGTATTAGATGGTGATATTTTCTTGAGAACATTGATGACAACGTTCTCTCGATGACTTCCAAACAGTTGAAGATGTGGATCCATGACAATACGACACTAACATGTTCAGCTTCGGGCCGTCTCGCAGCGATAAAGAATCCTTCTAAAAGTTCAGGATTTGGATCTCAGAGGTTAGCAGAGGTTAAAAAGCAAACTGTGGTTTGTAACTTAAACATTTTGACCTTACTGAGTTCTGCAGATGTTCTTCCTTCCTGACTTCCTTCCTGAGTGTTTGTGTGTCGGGAGCGCCTTGACAGATGGCCCAAAGATCTCAGAAAAATGTCAAGCTTCATGTTTTTTATCGTGTGTGTGGATTGAGCATTTGTCAGCGGAGAGTCCTTCGAGCCTCGAGTTGTTTATTTTTCCTTTTATGAAATCATCCCTCACCCTTCCCCTGCAGTGTTTCCTCCTTTCTGTTTTCTCAAACCAAATCACACCAGCGCTCAGCTGTGATCCTCCAGCACGAGCTTTCCTCGACTCAACCTCGTTAAGAGCGGCGCGTTGGCTGTTTCGAGGTGGGAAATGTTACCCGCCTCATTTGACCCAGAAAATACCTGTTTACATACTTTCTTCCCTCCCCGGGCTGTCGTTAGGCGTTCTCTTTACCTCGCAAAGCAAGACTCGGTTTTCCTGTTAATTTGATTCGCTGTGTTTCACCTGCTGATGCTGAGGTGTTCCTGTGATATTAAACTTGATTTAAAAAAAAAAAGAAAAAAGAAAAGCAAAACAGGGGAGAAAAACAAGAGAACCTGACCCGGTTAAGTTATCATGTGGAACTCTAGGTGTGGCGTAAACAGTCGGTGACTTTCAGTTGAACTGAAGTGATTTTAATGCTGAGATGGTTGTGGGGAAGCCGGTGCCAGTGCAGCTTCCCTGCAGGCCCCTCTGGCCTGGCGCTCTTCTCTCCATCTGGGTCGGTGCCCATGTCTACCATCTGCTAACCCGGCCTCATTAAAACCAACCCCAGCCCTGGCCTCCATGAACCTCAGCCTGCTCTCCTAACACTGCTGCTTCTTCATGTTTGGTTTCTGCAGCTGTGATGTTTCACACTAGGCTCTGTTCCTCTTTTTCTTTTCTGTATCCACTACTTTTATTCCCTGTTATTTTGTGGCCCTCCCTGTCTTGTCCTGTCCTGTGAGTCGCACACATCCTGGCCTCTCGGGCCCTGACCTGTCCTTTTGTGGCTGTTAGAATAGCTGCTATCAGACCAGACTGTAAGAATTTCCAATAGTTGCCTCATCACTGCAGGGACTGAGGGTGATTGCAGTGTTTAGAGCTCAGTCTTTAGTTTGTTGTCACCCTCTTAAAAAATGGCCCAAGTCATTTTTTACCATCTGGAAGGGCTGGGTTCGATTCCACCTTGGCCCAGGCCTCTCGCTCTCTCTGTGTGGAGTTTCCTAAATGTCTGAGTGTGTCTTTAATGGAGTAGGGACTTTTCAGTCTAAAATTATAGAGGACTTCCTTTAAACTTGCTATGCTCTGCTGTAATTCAATAAAAGATCCTAGATTTTATAAAACATTGAAGGTTTGTCCTTGAATCGGTAGGTCACAGCTACCAGGGGGATGAGATCTATTGTTCTTTGCAGCCACTCTGAGAGCTCACTGAAGTAACATACACCTTCTAGTACTAAATAAAAGAACATCAAGCCCCGTTTGAAAGATGGGATTAAGATTCAGGGCAGAATGTAATGAAAGAAGGAGAAGACGGCGTTTTAAAGATTCATATTTTTACTGAACATTTCAGAAATTTCTACTCCAAACTTTTTCCCCTGCACTTTTAAAAAGACGGGGCAAAAAATGACAAAACCTTGTATTTGCTGCTGTATTTTGAAAGCACATTGATGTCATTTGGAGCCTCTGTAGCAGCTGGGATTTGAATTCATGATTTGGTTCATAAATGTAATAGAAATACAGCAGACTCGTCTGGGAGACAAATGTCTGTGAACACTCAAAATTCTATTGCAGTAATTTCATTAAACATTTAATGCTTACATTTCCCTTTTCCTTATTTTGCGGAGTCCAGAATTAAAAGTTGAGTTCGGTTCAATGTCCAGAGTTTATGTTATGCATATTTTTTCCACCACTGGGACTCATCGGCTGTTTTTAATTCCCTTACTATTTAATTATTAAATGATAAAATTAATTATTAAATGAAGTAGCCACCATACAGTTGTTGAAGGCAGAAACTATCCATAGACTGTATTTTTATAGCAGGCTGTAAAAATGTTTTTTTCTGCTATAAAGTTGGACCTTTTTAACTTGAGTCTTTGGGGACTTTCTACTTTTGAAGATAGCCTCTAGTGGACATTAGAGGAGCTGCAGTTTTTGGCACTTGAACGTTATTTTCTTTTTTATGAAGCAGTCACATTACAGTTTCAAAAAATAAAGAGCAGCAACCTCCTCACAACTAGGAAATGTCAGCGATTGTCTAGTGGTTGCACTTAATTGCACTTAATTCACATTTGGTAGGAGCAAGAACCAACTGCCCAGCCAGAGGCTGACCATGTCAACATGTCTGCACCATATCTCCGCAACAGAGGACTCGTCTCAGCTGGTTGCATTCTGGTTAGATTCCAGTATAAAAGTAAAATAGCTGAGCGCCCTAACCCTACTGTCCTGCAGCATCTACGTCACTATTTGTGGAGAAATTTCTGAATGTAAATAGTTATTGTGAATTTCTGTGTATGTAGATGGCAACAGATTTGTAATTTTTACTGAGTAATCAACTTGACCCAATTCAACTGCAAACTGATCGCCAACTCACTCCATCTTATTGCCATTTTGACACATCAAATTTGCTTTGAAGATGGCAGCTGACTGAGTGGGTGCAGACCCGTTCCCCGTTTCTTTGGAAACGGGTTCAGTGCACACGGCCGCAACAATTTTGTACAGTTTCCCTCAGTGTGTAGCTTTAAGCAGTCAATTTTTTGTCAAGCAGTAGCTTTCTGCCTTCAAATATGGCCAATAACATAAAATTAACCATATATGATAGCATGACCTATGGTTACACATCTTTTTCTCCAGTGTTGGCGCTGATCCGATTCTGCTTTGCTGCCTTTTGAGAATTAGCCCACATCTGGATTAGTCTGAGAACCACTGAGCATTGCTTTCAGATGTTGGAGTCATTTCTCACTGAAACTCTGGGCTGCATCTTGTTCAGCATTGGTGAATTTCTTTCAGTAGCCCCGTAGATGGGTTTGACATCACTGGTTCCAACTTTGAGGCAAGCAGCCTCAATCATATACCTACTATGCTGCAAGTTTTTCCAGTGGAAAAACTTGAAAGGAGTCAATCCACTCCTAGAGCCTGAATTGCTTTAATGACCAACTTTCCCTCCATTTTTGTTTTTTTCCATGTTAACGTTGGAGTTCCTGTAGTGGAAAAACGGTAAATTATTACAAATATTACACTAAATGAAACCTGGCCGTTACCTGCAGCCCTGTTTTCACCCTGTGTCCTGTTGCGTCACACCTTCTATCTGCTATGTTCTGCTTGACTGCAGGTTTTTTGTTTTTTAATGAAATCACTATCATGAAATCTTCATCATCCTCCTCTTCACTCCCTTTGGTATAAAACACGTCACACAGATTCAAGGGAAGGCTATGACTCAATAAGTCAATTTAATCTCTGCCCGAGGTTGGTAAATTGGTTTCATTATTTGGATTAAATTCATCGCACTGGTTTCACTGTTGGAAGCAGAAGGTGAAGCACTGCCTTCAGTAATTACAAGCTGATTAAAACGGCACTTATCAGCATTTTTAATGCCAAAAAGCACACTGGGCGAAAACAATGATGGGGAAATATCGTCTGCTTTATTAAAAGCAAATTATCTTTCTGCAGGTCCTGACTCCAGAGGAGCTCACCAAAGCTCAGAGGGCCGTTGCTTTCGGCTGCATCAAATACGCCGACCTCTCCCACAACCGCATCAACGACTACGTCTTCTCGTTTGATAAGATGCTCGATGACCGGGGCAACACGGCGGCGTATCTCCTCTACGCCTTCACCCGCATCAGGTGAGGGTTCACTATAACTTTTAATACTGTTTAAAAACACACACAGTTCTTTGCAGTTTGGATAAAAACACACATTTAAGAATTGCACGTTTCCCAGCACACAAACATACAGGCATCTTTTCTTGCATACAGGCAATCATAAAAATGTTTTCAACAGTCATTTAGGACAAACCACAGATGGAACCTGATGGGCTTGGGAGCTGTTCTAAAGTTTAGAAGAGTATGGTCGCCTTTGGAACTAAAATAAGAGCTCAAGATCAGAAGCCCCTGATCACATGAATGAAGTCTCAGCTGATCTATAACAGGGTGTCGGCTGTGGGTTGGTTTTTGTTTACAGCCTAGCTGCTAATCACTCTGGCAGATTAGTGAAGGTTTGCATCTAATTTATAAAAGCAGGTTATAATTCTATATAAAAGTTAAGGTTGTTGGGCATCTGTCCTCTGGCAGTTTAATTGCCAACCCTTCAGCAACATCATCACTATTTGTGAAGGAATTTCTGTTTCAGATGAGGCTCTTACTGGACTCTGAATGTAAGTATTTACTGTGAATTTCTGTGTATGCAGATAACAACAGATTTGTAATTTCGGCCAAGTTATCACAAACGGATGACATGTAATTGCCAACTTGACCTTATTGGATTGCAGACTGGTAAGTCTGTCTTATATTGACACGCCAAGTTTGCACTGAAAATGGCAACTGGCTGCAAGCAGTTACAGATCCGGTCTCTGTCTTTGACACATCCACTTCAAAGGCAGCGAGACTCTAAGTTCATTTCACACGGTCGCCATAGTTTTGGTCGTGCTGCGGTCTCCAACTACTGTTTTCCCCAGTGTGAGTGCAGCTCAATAAAGATAAGTGTGGTTTAAGGTTTGAGCTCTGAGAAGAGGAGGAAATGAAGACACGTAGCATAAAGAACCTAGTATATGTTGGTTTGTTTGTTCCTTATCTCCTGCGTATAGCGCAGGGGTTTGCTAGTTAGTATGAATGATGAAACGTCATCAAATACACTGCTCACTCCCACATCAATGAAAGCTGAAGCTTGGATGATGCTTTTTTTAAATTCTAAATTATCACCTTTAATGTGTTTTATGACGACCCCACAAGCTGGAACGTGTCGGTCAGCCAATCGGGTGCCCCGAGAGACTGATATTTTGTAGCAAGTTCACATGAAAGGGAGAGTGAGGGGTGGTAACATGTGACCAATCACACTGATAAATGTCCCAGCAGCTAAGTGTCTGATTTTTACAAGTGAAGAGTAAACTACAGTATTAGTAAAATATGAAGTGGTAATACAGAATGAAAGCAATACAGCTGCTGCAGAGAAATCAGTTGTGTGAGGAAAAGCACTGTACAGCACCAGTTAACAGAATTTTCAATATTAAAACTTTATCATTAAAAGATGGGCAGATCTGATTGGTTATAAGTGGGTATTTCATTACATTAATATTTCAAAGACGGCTTTAGTTTTTATTCCTTCAGCTGCAGCCTCGTGTTTAGCAGTCTGAGAGTAAAGAATAAATACAAAAACACGATTCAATTGATACTTAGTCTACCTGCGATTGATACAAAGTCCACAAGTACAAATAGCTGTCACGATTTACATATTAATGCTTATTGAACAACAAATTTGTTGTAAAATTATTTTTAGCCAACAGAAAAAAATGAAAGTTGCACCAAAAAACCCCAAAAAACAATCTGTTTCTCACCGATCCTCATCAGGGTAAAATACAAAGACATGAGATGTGTTTAAAAACTTTAGACCCTCCTATCTGCACACTGAGGTCCCAGAGATCTTCCACGAATCGCAACACTGTTTTCCAGAGAATTGGTCGGTAAGTAGGCGGTGATTTCATACCTGCTGACCTCTAATCGGAGAGATTAGTAGTATAGGTTACCATGGTGATGTACCTCGGGAAGAAGTGAACCAAGAAATGAATCATAGTACAGAAAACCCAACCCCGAAATCCTGCTTTCGTACTACGAGACACTGCTTCCACAGCTGGCTGCTGGTAATGGCATGGGCTTACCTCGGTGCTCCCTGTCCTCTTTGTGCCAGCTCAGTCTCCAGCTGCCTGAGACTACCTCAGTTAGACTCGGTTTACCTTTAGAACTGGAAGATTCAGACAAAACTAAACTCTGAAGTTGCAGCTTTGGGCCTCATGCAGAGCTTCATGAAACCAACCGTTAAATAAAAAGGGTGTCATTGCTAATGGTATCTTTTACAATTAGTGATTGATTCATTTAGATGTAGTGATGCAGAAACCTGTCTGTGCAGTAATCCATCATTTATTTATAATGAATTATTGTTCAGTTTCAAATCAAAGCCGGCCCCCGAGTTTAAGACACTGAAACTATCCTGAAAGTTAGATCAAGTTCCTCCATTTTTCTCCTGTGTGTTCGGTAAGAGAGCCTCCCATCAGCATCAGTATACTTTCATTACCCATATCAGATCGGCCTCACTGGCCACTGCACGATCGTTGTGGCTTGTATTAGTCTTTGGGGTATTTCCACTCAGTGAGACCCAATTTCTCCTCACGCCTTATCCCCTCCATCGAGTTGAGTGTCTGCAGGCTGCACAAGAGCTAGGCTGATCTTCCTCTTCAGCTTCCCTGAAGGAGTTAGTCTGGGTGGCAGAGCGCCCAGCAAAGATTGATCTCCTCTCTCTCCCTTAACCCCCTTTCAGGAGGGGTGAGCAGATTTGCCTGAGAGGATTCGATGTTCCTGCTTTCAGCCAACAGCCCCCTGCTGTGTTTGTTCAAGATCCAGAGAAGAGGAGAAAGAGAGATGGATAGAAGCTGATCTTAAATCCCTGAGCGGGGCTGTTCACTTTATACAAGCATGGACATACAGAAGGAAAAAGCTGAACTTTTTCCCCCCACAAGAACCCCAACATTTCTTTCATGTCTTTTCCTGAAAGTGGTTAATTCATCGTGGGGGTGGAGGATAAAAAGAAAAAATAATGAACCATTGATGGACCATTTTATCCCCCCGTAGAAAGGATTTTGCTAAGCAGGCTCCTGCTTTGTTTGATTGATGAATGAAAGATAATATTTGTAATTATTGGAGCTTCGGATGGGACCAGGATGGGATAACTTAGCCAGGGAACAGCGTGGCCGAGCGGATGAGCGGACGCTTGGAGAACCGGTCTGGCCTCATGAGTTTCGTTTCATTCATTTATTTTTTTTTTCAACGCAAACTTCTTGTCATAACCAAGAGGAGATCAGTGACGCGTGAAAGGGTTTTTGTGACACCACGCTGGTATTTTGATTTCCAGTGTTGCACTTTGATGAAACTGGTTGTAACAAGCTGTCCATATGAATGTCAGCACCAGATGAGCATCAAAGCAGCAATGCAGCGGCCTTGGAAAGACGTCGGGCAGAATAACTGATCAACTACCAATGAGAGTGCAGGATACTGTTGGTTGGGTGGTCGGTACCTTTACCCAGGCAGCTTCTGCTGTAAAGCGATTAGTTTTACAGTTGCTTTGTGTTTACTGAGTGAAGGTAAAGTTGTTCTGGAGCTAACCACCATGACTCTTCCTGCTGTGAACCCAATCAAAACCATCACGAAGGAAAAGCCAATTGGAGTCTTTGATTTTAACTCATCGTTGTTTGGTTTACGTAATAAACAGAGCCTCGGGACTTGGTTGGACCAACAGTAGTTGCTGTTATAGTCTTCTGAACTTAAATAAATATGTGCAAAATATATATATATAGATATATTTTAGATAGATGGATCTCTCCCAGTTGTATTTGGTCAGTAATTTTATTTTTTTACCTGGTGTCCTCAAACAGACTCTTAACCTGACTTTGTAAACACATTGTTACTGAATACGTGTCGTCTTTCTCTCACAGGTCCATCGCTCGTCTGGCCAGCCTCGACGAAGCCACGCTGAAGAAGGCGGCAGAGACCACACAGGTCCTCCTGGACCACGACAAGGAGTGGAAGTTGGGGAAGTGCATCCTACGGTTCCCCGAGATCCTGCAGAGGATCCTGGATGACCTGCTCCTCCACACGCTGTGTGACTACCTTTACGAGCTCGCCACCACCTTCACCGAGTTCTACGACAGCTGCTACTGCGTGGAGAAGGACCGGCAGACGGGTGAGCTGGCTCAAGGTTTAGATCTATTTAGATATTGGGGTGACTTTCGGGTAAGGATCCAGCTGAAACTTTCTTAAATAGTAATAGTTGAGCTGACATCATCATACTGTGGTATCTTTCTCTACGATGGTTCATTGGCACTCAGTTAGTATTCATGTCCACCAGCTGTTGATCCCCATGAACCAGCTGCAGGTGGGCCCCGTTTGATGTCCCCGCTCTCGAGGCTTTGACAACATTTTTATTTCAGTTTTGTTGGATGTTTAGCGGATCTGATGATGCTTTTCTCTTTTTGAAAGTTGCTTAACGTTGTTTTCCAAACTAATGAAACATCCATAAATTCCTCCGTTTTCTTTTTGTGTCCTACATTGTAAAACAAAACCAAAGACATCCAAACTTTGAAATAATGAACTTGGCATAATGTAGTCAGGAAAAAGGTCCTACTGCAACGCCAAAGGGTCCAGACCAGACTGTTTAATATGAAGCTGGAAAAAAGGGCATGAGTCTTCGACTTTTCACTGCTGTTCTTGCAGGAGAAATCGATGTGTTGCAGGTCATCAAGAATGAATCCTGATGAGAGAGGCTGTCTTGACTGTTAGTTTCATCTGAGCTGAAGTCTGACTCACTGTACAGCCTTCTTACAAAGAGATTACCCACGGCTTATCGCAATACACCAACGTAAGGTTGTTAAAACCCAGTGTGCTGCCTTTGATTTACTACAGCTGCATTTCTTTGTAATGATGTTAGACAATATCAGGCTGTTCATCTTTTTTAAAGATGGATGGTTCATTAAATGTCATCCTTTCCGTTAAAGAAAGGGGAATAATTCTGAGGTCCTGTGCACAGATTATAAAGCAGCCGTTTTAGTGGTCTGTCAGCCTCACATTCAAATTGGGCTGTATGAGTTTGTTAAAGAGGTTTAAAGCATTCAGAGTCTATCTTCACGCTGCCGTACAACCAAAGACGCTGTAAAGGATGGCTGTAGCCACTGTGACATCACCATTGTTGTCCTTAGCCAGTGAGCATATTCATAATTTCCAAAATGGACTTAAAGTGTTATTAATGGGGGGCTTAAACTTGCTCATCAGGAAAGCGTTTGCTGAGGACACAAATCACAGGAACCGAGGGCTGGAAATCATTTTTCAATCGGGGCAGTTGCCCTCTGGTGGCCATTAATAGAATGCAGGTTTAAGGCACTTCGACATTGGCCTCATCCTTCTTTTGTACTCTGTGTACGGTTCTAGTAGAATTACTCTGATTTTAAGTGATCAGGAGATGGCAGGAAAAATAAAACCATTAACTGGGCTAGTCTGGAGCACCTTCTGCCCCGTTAGTGAGGAGCATCGTCTCAAATCCACCCTCCTGTTCAAACATGGTCACTGTTGGCTTCAGCAAACCAAGATGGAGATGGTCAGTATGCTGAAATTGAGGCTTAGAAACTGCGTTTCACGTGTGTGTGTGTGTGTGTTTAAATAACTACATGAAAATAATCTGCCCCTTTCTCCATCCATGTCCACCGCTTTTGCCTCGTTGCGCACTCGGATGAGTTGTTTGTGTAAATTACAAACTGATGCTGCTGCCGGCGACCGTCCACGTTCACGCCCCTTTAACGACCCGTCTGTGTAACGCTCCTCTGCTGCTCATTACTGACTTAATTTCTATTGGATTTCTGCTCCGTCTGACGGGGCTGCGCACGGTCATGGATGCTGCATGTGGATGCAGATGTTCAGGTCACTGATTTTTATTTGATGCTGCCGGGTGATGGCGGCATCATTAAATGTGCCCTCTGACCTTTTTGTTGTTCATTAGTCTCGTTGTCTAGTTCACCTCTGGTTCTCTGTGTCTCAGCCTCACCTCTCAGTTTATTATTCTTTCTTTTTTCCCTTCTTCGCTGCCTTCATTTTAATTTCTCTTTCAGTATTTGTATATTTTTGCAACCCAGTTATTTCTTATCCTCTGCTTGAGGACAAACCAAACTTGAGAAAGGATAGAAAAGGATATTTAGCAGCTTTGACCTGTCAGTGTAATCTGTTTTTGTGTTTTGTTTTTTTGTTTTTTAATAAGGAAACTAAAGAAAACCTTTGAAAGGCCTTGGAAACGAAATCTAAAGATGGAGGGGTGGCTCAAGCACAGGACTGTAGTTGCTTTGAGTCCCATGCAGTTTCATGTACATGTATTGTTGAGGTACCATACATGTGTATGGTACCTCAACAATGGACGTATTAAATACGTCAATACGTATTAAATACGTCAATGTTCAACAATGGACGTATTAAAATGGACACCAACTGCACAAAGTGCTCGATTTATGCAGCATTTTGCGAAGCGAGTGTTTACTCATAAACAAAAATCCAATTACTGAGAATCGAATATTTGACCTAATATGAACTCTAACATGCCCCCTCCGTTTTTGTGTTTTTACCTTTTCAGGTGAGGTCATTAAGATCAACATGTGGAGAATGCTGCTCTGTGAAGCCACGGCAGCCATCATGGCCAAAGGCTTTGACATCCTGGGTATCAGCCCGGTCGAGAGGATGTGATGTCCGATTTCAGCCCTGAACGAGGAGAAGCCTGAAAACAAACCCTGACAGTCTGAACTCAGTGAACTTGAAGAGTTATTTTTCCATAACAGTTATTATATCCAGCCTGGGAGGGGGAAATCATGACACTCGGTTCATTAATTAACATCTCATGTGAGGGATCTTTTTTATTAAAGAGCCATATGAAACCAGAATATCACTGTCTGCTGTCATTTTAAAGTTTGTTCTGTAAACTGCCTCCAGAGAAGACAAAGCTGTATCAGCCTCCTGGTTCCGTCGGATATGTTTAAGCACGAACTCTGTAATCATGAGCTGCTCTGGAATCAAAGTGCATACACAGCGCTCCTCCAGTGGGTGAAGCTCTCTGAAATCGATTGATTAGTGTGTGAGTAAAAGCTCTTCCATTAAGGTCTTGGATATCATAGGATAAACTGGCTGTTTTTCAAGCAGAAGTAGATTGCATGTGTTGCTGCTCATTAAAACCTCTTCGCCACTTCGTGGTCTTAACATGTGATCCGTCTGGATAATGACGTCCAATCTGTGGGATTCTGCGTTGGAAGTGTAAGCGATGAGATGGATGGATGCCACTTTGGGGAATTAAACCAAACAAGCAAAAGTACAGCTGGAAAGGCCCATTGATTGGATGTCATTACACAGAGAGATCACATGGTAATTTACACCTGGCTCATCAGTGTACCGTGCGCTTTTAGACCCTAATTAACATGTTTTTTTCCTCACCCAGATCACACATGGAGATGCAATATAGGAATCAAAAAGCTTTGCAAAATTTTACATCATTATTTGCAGTAATTAGTTGCTTGTGTTTGCACGCACCTCATTCCTGTGCTTTGCCGCACCGCCACGCGGCATACGTACTGTACTAGCTAGCATTTATACGCTGACAAGATTAGCTAGTCTGTTTGTTACATTAGCTCATAAAGTAATTTGAAGATGGACAGCAAAGTTAATCCAAGACGCAGGCACACGAGCCTTCGCTGATATTAGCCGTTAGAAACACAGCTCAGGGTTGGATTTGATGCTCAAAGCTAAATCTCCCCAATTACTCTGCTGATGCTGAATCACAGACTATATAAAAAGTGGAAGTAGCTTGTGAAAGCGCGTGTTTAAAAAGGGAAGACGACACAAAACAACTCTTGCAGATGCGTGACCGTTAAGTGTGTTAATTTGTTTGCCATTTTGGACGTGTGACAGGGAAGGCTCAAGCAACTGAGGTCTCAGTTGCACAGCCCTAGGGACTAGTCCACAACTATCTGGCAGCCTTCAGCCAAAAGAGAATTGGTTGGTAAAAAATCTCCTTGTGATTGCAGCAGTTGCCCAGTTTGCATGGAAGATGCAAACTTCTCTGCAGACACTGGCTGGCTATTCCCCGAGTGGAGACTGTTCACCGTCAGAATAGAAACTGCTTCTTTTGGTGTTGCTTAGGCGCAACATTTACTTTTGAAGGTAAACCGTCTCCGTTTCTGGTTTACGTCACACATTTTTACGTTCCGTTGCCTCTTTCGTAGTAGTCCACAAGAGTTTGCAGGCAAGTTGGCGCCCTCCATGCAAACCACAGGCAACTGCGGGAATATGCAAAACGATCACACAAAAGGTTGTAAACAGAAATCGTCTGTTTTGTGTGTCTGAAAGAAAAAAAATATATGCCTATGGATCAGATTTTTAAACCACAAAACATTTGCATTGGTCAGGCTCTACTGATCACAGCTTCAGGGCTAAAGTGGAACGGAAGAATCCAGAACAAGAAAGTAAAATCTTAAGAGATGGACTCTGGACTATCTCGAGAGGGATTTCTCCATGAGGGGCATCGCCACCATCTGTGAGGGCAACAACAATGAGCTGTCAGACTGTCCCCATGAGCTTTCTGCTCTCCTGTATTTCCAGTGTTCACCATGTCTTCTTTCTTCAAACACTGGCCTTGTGCCCTTAAAGTTTGTATAACACTTTAATTACACAGTAAGTCCATAGATTGCCTTAACGCATTAGTCAGTGAGAAGTGTTTTGCTCGCGTTATGACTGATCGCTTCCTGCTGCATCTGCCCGCCCTGCGTCCCTCACGCTGATATAAAGAAAGTTGCGTTTACTCAAGCTGCTTTTCAGATAACAACAATTAGTCTTCGCCTTCCATGACCGGTATGAGAAAGTGGGCTTTGTTTGTGAGAAGCTCAAAGTGTGAGGCAAACAAACCCATTTGATGAACTTAATTATACATCACACACCTCCTTGAGGCAGCCTGTGAGCCTGTAATTGTTGAGTCTGCCTTTACCCCCCCAGACAGATGTGCACTGCTGTAGATATAAAACTTTTATGTCTCTAAGGATGGCCACGGGATACAATAGTTGTTAGAAGATGTCTGCCTGCGACCCATCTTTGAAGCTTATGAAAAATATAAACTTCTCCTTTCTAGCCGTCTCTTATCGCCTCACGCGTCCCAGGACTTTATCTCAGTGCCTTCTCAGGCAATAATTCGTTCATGAAACATTCATCGAGCTTTCACTGAGTCAGTGTTTAAGTTTATTCTTTTGGGTGCTGCCATGCTGCTGTTGAAGGACACCGTTAAAGGTGTTGTGACAGTCGCCCCAGGAGGAGAGACGATCGCACACACCGCCGCCTCAATAACATCTGCAGAGGCAATAACCCTCCCTGCCTCTGTGGGATGGACGAATATCATCACCTCAACTGATGTTTATTCCCTTTTATTTCAGTTGATGATGCTGCCGGTGACGGAGCAGTTTTGGGATATCCTGGAAATATCCCAGCGTGATGGCAAGGACACATCAACGGATTCAGTCAGCAAGACTTTTACATACACAGTAATCTGTTTATTTCTTCCAGACGCACACACTTCTGCAGGTCTCAATCTCAGTGTGGGGACGGTGACAGCATGTTGATATACCAGTGTAACTATTTTATTATCAGCAGGCTACCATGCTGTTACAAAAGTATTACTGCACTATTAGCATGCCGTTACTAAGCTGTAATATAAAGAATGACAAAAATAGCTCTCACCCTCCTAAATGCTCCTCTATGTTCATCAGCTAGTCGCTAATAAAAAATTATACAGAGGGTTCTCAGGGTGCCATTCACCTCTTTTCAGTTTATACACAACTCTGCATTTAATCACTAGTTGTGACTTCTGCCCTCTCTCCCTCCCCGAGCCGGGTTCTGCTGGAGGTTTCTTCCTGTTAAAAGGGAGTTTTCCTTCCCACCGTCGCCAAGTGCTTGCTCATGGGGGGGTCGTTTTGACTGT
>VUQK01011142.1:0-10848 GCA_015106715.1 Bujurquina vittata
CTTCTTCAAGTACTTTTTGACACTTTTTGTCATGAAACAAAGAGCTGGACATGTATGTTAATTTCTGATGTATAATGTTCTCTTGTAGTGAGTGAAAGTAGGATGACGTCAAAATAAGAACCCAAGTAAAACATGACAACTGTGCTTGTTCACAATGACTAACTGCAGAAAAAAAGAAATTGTTGAACAGTTTGATTTACATTTTTATGTTTCACATCTGGACTCAACCATCTCAAATCTAATCTAATGTAATAACTGAGTATTTTTAGCCAATCGCTTGTTTCTTTAGTGCTCAGAGACAGAAGTGAGCTCTTGCTTGTCCCCAGACTTTTAATCCTGGGCTTGAATGTACACTCAGCTCTCAGTCCATCCTGTCCTCGGTCTCGGCTGGATCTCTCTGTGTCACTATGTTTCTATTTTTGCCGTTTCCACGGTAACCTCTCAAACTCTCATCCGTCCTCACTTTGTTACAATGTAACCGCCGGCTGGAACTAGCTTGGCGGTATCACGTGGTATGGCCAAACTCGCATGCGATTGGTCTGTGGGTTTCCTCGGACGCTTCGCCATTACCGTAAGAACTGTAAAAGCTGCGCTGGTAAAACACAAAGATGCCTGCTGTAAAGTCTACCCTGGAACATCTATTGTTATATACACGAAGTTGCTTTTTTAGTGCAACGATGGAATAATGAACAGCAGAAACATTTTTTTTGTAATGAATTATTTGTTTCCTTGCAACAAAAACAAATTGTCCAAACTTGAGTTTTTAAACTTGGTATTACTAAAGTCTGAGACAACATTGGCACCTGCTTAGTATAAAGTGTACACTGTAGTATAGTACATAGAACATATTTTTGGTTTCACTGATGCACCACTGAGTTTTAGCTTGTGGCCTTCATTGGGGTCATTGTCAAACATATTACAGAAGAAGTTTTTAAAATGATTGGTATACATGAGAAAATACAATACACAACTCTGCCAAGCCTATTAAAAATATTCTTTGTAATATATTTTATGATGATCGTGATGGCCACAAGTGTATAGTAGCTATTACCTCTACATAGTTGGTAGGTGAAGGTGAATAGATTCGCTGTGTTCATGATTGGTGCATCCCTAGTTTTTAGAAATAGTGAGAGACGGATAGTCGTTTAAAAGCACAGTACACAGGAGGTATTCTTTGGAGAGAAGAGGAATGAAAGTCAATAGGAGTATGAGAGAATATACCTCTCTCCCTCTCATTCACACACATGTAACTAAAGCTGCAAGGAGTAGAGGTCGTGAAGGTGGATGTGTCTAAATAACTGCAGTGAGCGATTCAAAAGCAACAGAGTGCACAGGAGACATGAAGGAGAGAGTGCAGGCAGGTTGTGATTTATGACAGAAGGATAGCACCAAGAATGAAAGGCAAGCTTTACAAGATGGTACTGAGACCTGCTATGATGTATGGTTTGGATTTGTGGGACTGAAAAAAAGACTGGCGGCAGAGCTGAAGATCCTAAGATTTCCATTGGGTGTGACCAGAAGGGACAAGATTAAAAATGAGTACATCAGAGTACTCAGGTGGTTTGGACATGCAGAGCAGGGATAGTGGATATATTAGAGAAAGGGTATTGGAGATGGAGCTGCCAGGCAGGAGGAACAGAGGAAGACCACAGAGAAGATTCATGGATGTAGTGAAGGAGGACAGGCAGAGGGTTGGTGTATTGTAGTGGCCCCTGAAGATACCAAGCTGGAAGAAGATGGTATTTAAAATGTCCCAGAATGTCAAAAATATGCTCGAGAGGGCTCACTTAGCGTCTTTAGGCCCTTGGTTTAAGTTGTATAGAATGCAGAAATATATCACAGTGATGCATATTCTTTTATATATAGCATTGTAAAACTTTATTATGTATTTTTGTTAATTTGATTTTATTCATAGTTCTATTCCACCTGTCTTTAGGAAACAAGTTCAGTCACTGTAAATGTTATGATTCATTACATAGTTCTTTGCTGATATTTTTCTGTGTCCTTACAGACCTACAAAGCATACAGAGGTGGAGTTTTCACATTAACACGGCTGTTGATACCCGCTTGGATTGTTCACTACTACGTGAAATACCACATTGCTGTAAGTTTGCACAAATATTTGAGATTATTTGTGATCATTTATTGGACACATGTACATCTAAGCTCTTGCATTGTGACAGGAAAAGGATGAGAAAACCGTAATTTGCAGTTCAACAACATACATATTTTAAAAAAACCAAACATTTTATTCCTTTGGTAGTATACAAGCAAGGTATCTTGCACATAAAGAGGGGACACATTAGAATTACAGACATGCAGCATTCACTTTTTCTTTGATTGTCTCTTTGCCAAACAAGAGTACCATGCAGCCTTGATTTAGTTTAGAAAGGAAAAATGAATCATGTGACTGTATCAGTATACACAGCATGCTAAATATCAGTGTCATTGTTTCTCATAGCAAAGGCCATTTGGCATTGTGGAGTTGAAACCCAAGCTGTTCCCAGTAAGTGTGACTTATTTATCACTTCTAACAATGGATCTTTGTTTCTCGTGTAATAACTATTCATTAACAATTCATTCTTTATATATTTGTGTAAATGCAGCTGGATGTTGGCTTGTTTGACCAGCCATAGCTAAGACTTTTTGTTTTTTGTTATTGTTTTTGTGCTCAGGGTGACAAGATCCTGGAGACGGGTGAAGTTGTTCCAGATCTTCCTGAGACCAATGGCCATCACTGAAGATGAAATATTTCAGTTATTTCCTTGAATTTCTGTTGTAAAAATTCTGTATATGCAATTAAAATATTCAAAGATTATGAGTTTGAGCTTGAATTTGCAAAATAAAGTAGTGACACAGCAGCTTTATTGACAGTTATCGTGACAGGAAAGCAGGAAGAGAGACAGGTTGGGACTCAAACCTTCTCTACCTGCTTCTTGCCCCATGGCACACGTGGGCGTCTCCTCTGCCACTGAGCCGCCCTGTAAAGATGTACTAAAGTTGAGGCTGTGGGCGCAAAACATGGCTGAGGGGCCAGTCTGTCCAACTCGAAGTCTGCAAAGAGTCTGCAGTCACTGCCGGTCATTGATGACTCAGATTTTTCAGTAACAGGCACTCATGTTTGCTGTATGTTACACAGAAGTGAGAATTGATAGTATTTTGAGATTAGACATAGTATTTTGAGATTAGACAAACTGGTTTGATTATGAAGATGCGCATGTACAGATGTGTGCTTTTAAAACAAACTTTATTTACAGTTACAAAAGAGAAAATTATTTTTTATTTTTAAAAAGTGTATTAAAATGAAGTGGAAGAATATAGTCATACCATCCATCCATCTCTAAGATTTTGCTTTTCTGGTCTTTAGACACCAAAGCCACAAGGAGCTGAGCCATGAAATTGGGCATATGTAACAAGATATTCATATTCCCGGATGTTTAGCACCCTTTGTACTATCTGTGTTTATCTCAAGTGGAGAGTTTTCAGGCTTCTAATGCTATGATAATATATGCTAGTAAAATGGAGCATCTTTCACATGTCTAATTGGCTTAGCATAATTGTGTGATTGGCTATACCTACTTCATTATTGACTAAAATGAAGCAGGTGAGGATTCCCTATATCTAGCAACTGACCTAGGTCAGTGAACAGGTGGCAATAGCTAGATAGTGAGAAACTGGGAATCCCAAATTTCTAGTTAAAAAGCTAGTCTATTTATAGTAACATCAGTTCTAGGCTGCAGCCTAACTGATTAGCCTGTGATGCCAACTTCTGATTGGCTGAGCCTAGAGTCTAACATGTTGGTCAGGGATGACTCATCATTGAGCAATATTAAAGCCATACCTACAGCTCAACAGTATTCATTAAATGTAAAGAGCATGGGTGCATTATGATTATTGTGACACATGAAGCATTGATATCAGCAGATTGTGTAGTATGGGTGCATTTTGTAGCCATATTCCTGAGTATAATATGATGTGAATTCCTTATAAGTGAGTGTAAATGGTTCCCTGTCTCTCTGTGTTAGCCCTGCGACAGGCTGGCGACCTGTACAGGGTGTACTCAGCTGGGAGAGGCTCCAGCACCCCACCCCACCCACCCCCGCGGCCCTGAATGGAGTATTGTTGATATTGAAAACATAATATGTGTAAAATCTTTACTAACCCAGTGGTGACTAAAACAATTTGGATAAAATTGTAAGGCAAGGCCTCCAAATGAGGGCAAAATAGTTTTGCAGGAGTTAATAAGATGTCTGCTGAATTTTTCTGTCATGAAATG
Organism: Bujurquina vittata; assembly: GCA_015106715.1. NCBI lineage: Eukaryota > Metazoa > Chordata > Actinopteri > Cichliformes > Cichlidae > Bujurquina > Bujurquina vittata. The sequence goes on from VUQK01011142.1 coordinate 4,277, forward strand.
GGGCTGTAAAATCTGCACTTATTTGATATTTTTATTCATTGTGGGAGGATGCGAATGCGGATCATAAAAAATATAAAAATCAGACTCAGTGCCCTATGCCCTATGTTGCAGTTAGAAAATCAGAAAATACAAAATTATCTCATGCTTCACCTCTCCCTAATGAAACTATCTTGTGCACGCTGCAAATGCACGGTTGAAATATACAGTGAGGCAGAAAGTACCATATATATATACTGAAATAGAAACTTTTATTTTGGGTTCATGTGAACATCCGACTCCAGATCAGTCAGTGCCTCACTGGTCACAAACCCCACCGCACGTCACTGCAGACAAACGCCATCACAAACATAACCTCTCTCCACCTATCGGTGGGCGAGGTAATAAATATGAAGACGGCGCTTAATATTATTGTGAAAGGCGCAAGTGTTGTTTTTTAAATCTGAAAATTGCGCTTTTATTGTGAAGGACGGAAATTACTCTTGAATTCACCGAGTCTGAAAGAGGGGTTCACAGTCCTGTCAAGAGACGCTCTAGGAATGACAACTGGATTGTAACTAATGGGTTTCTACAAGAAGGGAAGGTGTAATAAGCTCCCAGCCGTTTTCGTGACTGTCTGAAGGATTCATAGGTAAATATTACCCAACTTTTCTCACACGTTCTGAGTAGCCGCAGAGTTGCCAGCCTCCGTGTAGCCTACGCAGCTAGCCTGCTAACTTGAGCTAACCAAGTTAATATGTGCTTGAACTATTGTTGGCAGTTTTGACAATTCACGTTAGTGTTTATGTAACAGCTTATATAACACGAGAAGTTACTATGTATGTACCAGTCCAGATCTATACTACAGCTTCACAACATTTTTCACTTCTCACCTGATTGTAGCTGCTATGCTAACAAAATCGTAAGAGAAACAAAGTGGAAAACGTGGAAGGAAACTAAAAGAGTGTGGAGTCAGCCAATATTGAAGTCATTGCGATATATACATGTCTGGCAAGATTAAAATGGCTAAGGAAGAAATTTATGGGCTGTAATAACGGGGATGTAGTTCCTGTTGCATTTGTTTGACTGTAATAACATTACTGGTAACAGTGTTGCTTGCAATGTTCTCCTTAAGCCATACTACAAATAAATGTAACGATAGAGCGATGTAACAAAGTATGGCGTCCATGTTCACTGAGCAGGAAAACAACACTTTAGTTTAAGTTAGCTGTTAAGTGTGGACATGCAGATCTCTTTCCCTCCATAACTAGAGGGACACTCGTTAAGATTGTGTGTGGTAATGATGTGATATTGCAGCAATTACGGATTGCTTGTGAACAAAAGTATGGGTAATGCTCAAAGAACAACAAAGTTGTTATAAAATTCTTTGCAGCCAACAGGATGGTTAAGATGGTTCTAAGAATAAAAATATTTATAGATATTTCTATTTATATTTACTAGTACTGATCACCAGGGAAAGAAATACTTTAGATGTTGTTTTAGGTTATGTTCAAGAGCATAATTTACCATGGCAATGTTCCTCAGCAAGAAGTGAGCCTCCTCCACAGTAGAAAAACCCAGGGTTAACCCTGAAGTTACCTGGATAATCTGCTGCTGAGAAAGGTGTATACAGTATATGTGAAGAGATGTTTTTAACTTTTTTTTTTATTGTTTTCTGTTTTAAGGATTACAGAAAGCATCTGAAAAGTCAGCACATACATGTCTAAATTTGTAAAATGTTATCAACGTATAATTCAAAGTGACCTACTCAGTAACATTGACTGTATAAGTTAGTCACAGTGGAATCAAGTGCATAAAGTTACACTGTTGTGCTGTTACAGAGTTAATTATAAAATTAAGCTAGTAAAGTTTATAAAGCTGAGACTTAACTCTGCAACTGCCTTTTTAAAAAAATGTTGGTAACTGTATTTCCAAAGTGCTAATTATTTAACTTGTTTTTGTCATCATGTCAGATCATGTCCGCAGTCAAGATTGCCCTGTATCTGAGCCAGAAGAATGGCAGAAAAAAACCCTCTGGAACGACGTCTACGGAGGTTTCACCTGACTCCAAGTGTCCCATCTGTTTGGACACATTCAGCAACATTTCCTGCCTGGACCGTTGCTTGCACAGGTTCTGTTTCCGCTGCATTCTTGAGTGGTCCAAGAACAAAGCAGAATGTCCACTGTGTAAACAGCAGTTTAATTCAATTTATCACAGTATAAAATCGGAGCAAGACTTCAAGAAGTATGACCTGCAGCCAGTGGACAATGGCTCTTTTGGTTATTTTCAGGGAGTGCGGTTTAGATACCGTACAACACTCACCGCAGCCCGACAGTTGCGAGGAAGGATGTCTCCAGCTCAAGACATTGGTATAATGTCTGAAGGCCCAACAAATTCTTCCCAACAGCGGCCAGACCGTTACATGCGGCGCATGATGATGAGGCTGGCAACCCAAAGGAGAGCGGCGAGGGAAGGCAGAGCGGTGACCAGTGTCCGAGAGCAAGAAATGATAAACTTTAGACGGGAGCTATACCGACGCGGGGTGAGGGTTCGAAATGTTCGGGATGGTGGCCGCTCCCGAAATACCTCAGCTGAGTTTTACCGAAGAAATCCAGCCTGCCTTCACAGACTGATTCCCTGGCTAAAAAGAGAACTAAATGTGTTATATGGGACCCATGGCTCTTTAGGCAACATGGTTCAGCACATCATCATGTCACACATTACACGTTATGACATGGAAGATGGAGCTATTCAGGAAGAGCTCAGGCACTATCTCCATGGTCACACAGAGCACTTTATGCACGAGTTCATCAGCTTTGCAAAGTCCCCGTTCAATATGGAGGCGTATGATCAACACGCTGTCTATGACTGCCCGGCCCCTTCCTCTAATGAAGACAGCAGCTCCAGTTCATCTATAATTGCCATCTCAGAGGATGAAGAGAACTCTATGGAGGTGAACCATCCAGAAGAATCCACTTTGAGCCACTCTGTGTGGGATGATGAGACACCTGGGCCGTCATATTCTACGACAGCAGAGCAGGGCAGGACAGAGTGTCTGTCAGTCCCAGACTCAGACTCTGACAGCAGTTTTGAAGAAGAGACACAAGAATTTGGGACTTCTCCACAGCAAATGAGTTCTCTTAACCAAACAGACCTGACTCAGGGCGAACGCAATAATGAAGAGGGTGTGTCTTCTGACATTGATGACTGTGTCATCGTGGGTTTTGTCAAACCAACAGCAGATCGGACTCCTGAGGTGGTTCAGCTCTCCTCTGACTCCGAGTGGTCCACCAATGAAGATACTCAAGAAGTGCCTCTTCGTCCTCAACATATTCGTTTCACCAGTTGCAGTCCAGCCACTTTACATAGCAGTGATCGCAGTGGGGCTGGATTATCAGAAAATATAGAAACAGATGATCATCGCCACTTGGGTTCAAAAGAAAGATCTAGCAGCTGCAAGACATCCAGCAAGTCAGAGAGAAAAGGTTCGGGTAGAAGATTTGACAGTAAAGAGAGGTCGAGAGAGAGGCCCAGATCAAAGGACAGACACCATAGGAGAAGGAGGTCGAAAAGTAGAGAGCGCAGACACTCTGGCAGAAGCCCAATGATCTCCCACAGCAGTGTCAGCACTTATTCTGCTGAAAGAAGTTATTCTTACTCCGGTGGCAGAGACCACTCCAGATGTGACAGATATAATAGAGACAGCGATTACACCTATCAGTCATATAGCCATTACAGCCAAGAAAGAAATGATAGTGGACTGCATTACACACAGAAGCACTCCTACTATTACAGTAGCCGCAAGTGCTCAGTTTTTCGGACTCGCTCCAGGAGTCGCAGCAGGGACTCTCAGCGAAGGGACAGGAGGCGCTCTCGATCCCGGACTTATTCCAGCAGTTGCTCCCCTTCTGCAAAAAAGAAACATCACCATGACAAGCCTGGTGGGAAGAGGAAATACAAAAGAAGACATCTAGAGGATCCTTCCAGTACTACAGCGTCTAACCCCTATGCAGAAGGCGGCGACTCTGCCTTAAGAAAACACAAGAAAAAAAGCAAAGAGAAGCACCGTAAAAAATCCAAAGAGAAGTCTCAAAAGACCAGCAGGAGTCTCAGCGTGGAGCTCCTCAATGAGGAAAAGGCACATGAGCGAAACAGGCGTCACCATAAGAAAAAGAAGAAACATAAGAAGAAAAGCAAAAGGCACAAGAGTAACGAACTCACGGAGAAGCGCTCACCCACTATCATTACTATTGATAGTGACAGCAATTCTTTTGACAATGATATTATCACTCAGGCCATGGAAAATAGTACAGATGACACAGTAGACCCTACCGTTACAGATGCATTGTTGTAATCATGTTTCAGGTTTACCCCCAGCTGCTAAAGCCTGCCATCAGTGTTTTTAAGATCATAACAGTGTTCAGTAGGGTGAAAGCACATTTCATTTAAATGCCACGACAAATGTTTGCTACAGTGATGCTTCATAGGACACTGACACATGGATAGAATGATGTATACATAATAAGAGCTAGGCCATCGAAACCTAAAAAGGGCCTGATTTCTTCACTACCACTTGAAACTATCCTTTTTTATGTGTTATGTGCTACTATAAGTAAGACAAAGGAAATAATATTGGGAATGTTCCACCCCCCCCCCCTTTTTTAAAAGTCAGTTCTCATTCTGGGAATTCTTTTGTAATATATGCTGAGGTTTACTCAGGGTTAATGCTGATTACAAGTTGTGTGTTGTCATAACTCGGCTATAATCTGGAGATACAAGATTATGGTGTTTTGATTTCAGAATAAATTCTTTTGTATTCAATTTTATTTCTAAATAAATTGAGTTTCTGAGAAAAGTTCATAATTATGCACAATATTTCCCCTTTTATTATATATTATATACAAGAACTCCAATAAACCACACTTTAAAGCCAGGAAATTATTCTTTTCTTTAAAATGTGGCATATAGGAGAGTTCACAGTAGAATCAACAGCTCAGTGGCACTGCAGGTCCTGTGGCTACAAGACCAAATGATCATCCCTACACCACCATACTTGATGTTTGGTATGATATTAGGTGTTTCTGCTGATATACTGTGTTTGGTTTTTGGCAGACATCTACACTTTGGTCTCGTTTGTCTAAATAAGAGGATATAGTGGAGATTTATTTTATGATTTCTCTGAGCACTGCACAGTCTGACTGTGGGATGAATTTCCTGGGTCCACTTCTGGCAAAATGGGAAGATTGTGGTAAGATAAACCTGAATGCTCCAGACCAGCAAAATGGCCAAAACCTCTGCTTTTATAGACGTGCTCTCACTTGCTGATGAGCAATGAAAAGCATTTGATTAGCAGCTGCTACTTACTAAATTCTTAATTCCCATGGAAGCAGTAAGGGTGTGCTTAGTTTCTCACATGATACAATCACATGTAGGTAAATGTACATCTGCAACCACAATAAAAGTAAATCATTTTTTACTTCAAACAAAATCCTGTGTGCCAGTTTTTCATTATATATTTAATGGATGTAGACAGCGTCTGGCTGATGAGTGAGTTTTTCTTTTTTTTCTTTTCTCAGTGTTACTGAGTTTCTAAACGTTACAGTAGCGTAGCAGAGATATTTCCTAGTGTACATAAAAAAAAAAAAAATGTTGCTTTGCTTTTATTTTGAAAATTAACAAACAGGAAAGGAAATGTGATGCTCCGCTTGCTAACGGATGTTGTAGAGGTAGACTATAAAGCATCGATTTTTCATACTTCTCTGATAACGGCAAGAAAACTGTCATAATGGCTTCCCCTCTGCCTATTAAGGTAGTAATCTCTACTTTAATATTGATTAACAAGTTTTAGTAATTGAATATTGTGTGTTTGTTCACTCTGACAGAGGCAAATCCATGAAGAAAGGGAACTTAAAGGCAGATGGGTCGCTCTGAGGAATGCGGGAAAAAGCTGTTAGCATCGTGCTAGCAAAGCTTTACCGGTCTGTAAAGTACACGCCCTGGGTTGATAACACTAGCTAACATTTAGGTGCTAACGTACTGATTTTTGTGCAAGTGTGGTACTATTACAACAATGAAAAAAGAAGAAGGATTAATCGTGTCAATTACAGCTGATGTGGCACGTGGCCAAATTAGGTTCACGCTGTAAGGGAACAGCTGTCAGCAGGTAGTCTGAAAGTGTCCAGGCCACAAAACCTCAGCAAAAGAAGTAGTTGCTCGTGGAAAACGTTGCATAACTGCATTTCTTAAAAGATAGATGAAGTACGAGTTGAAATGGGAAGCTGTGTTTATGTTGCCTGTTGTTGGCGGCATTTAACCTTTATTTTACCAAGAAAGATCCCATTGAGTTAAAAAATCTATTTATAAGGGAGCCTTGGCCCAAACTGGCAGCAGTACACAAAGTTTCATAAACACAAACAATAAACACAAATTAAAATTGTTAGATTTTTTTCCCAAAGTGTATTTTTAACCAAAATATCCGAACAATTACAACTACACATCTGCACCCCAATTTAAAAAAAACAACAAACTAAAAACAGGTATTAAAAACATTTAATTAGACGGTGCAGTAAACTGAATATATATATATATATATATA
>VUQK01011143.1:0-10634 GCA_015106715.1 Bujurquina vittata
GTCAGGGTTTTGTGCAGCAAGCTGTAGAGTGATGATTAGCATTTTTCTGTTAACAAAATTGAAATATTTTCTGATCGCCCCTTGTTTAAGGAATGGGTACAGATTACTCAAATGGCCATGATGGTTTGGATTTTTTTTTCACCTTTACTACTACACACCTTCATTTACAACTTGCATTTTGTGTTTACTTGTGTTGTCCTTGACTATTGTTTAAATTGGTTTGATGTTCCGAAACACTTAAGTGTGACAAACATGCAAAAAAACAGGAAATGAGGAAGGGGGCAAACACTTTTTCACACCACTGTATTGTGTGATGATGGCAGTTTATCGTGTGGGGGGGAAAAGGCAGTACTTGAATTCTTTCAGTTTATCCACCAACAGAGTGTATCAGGCTATAACGTGCAGATACTGGGATACATATGCTGCAGAACCTGGCAACCCCACAGTCACAATGTTAATTTGGGTAATTTAGAATTATTAGTATTATTATTAACAGCCGACTTCATATACCAGCACACTGCTTTTTTCCTTTTCTATTCTTTTTTGCTGTGAACTTTTATGGTGTTTGCGCTGACTTGATTGTACATCAGATATATTTATTATGGTTTCCAGTCATGGAATTTATTCCTACACATTTATTTCTCACAGCAGTAGATTAGGATGAGGTGCCTAATGTTTCCCGCTTCGTGCTGATATATTGTGTTGCTGTTGCAGGAGCTGCACAGTAGTGTGTCGGACATAGTAGAAGACATCCTAAAGATGCACGACACCACTAAGGTGAGACACAGCTCTTTGTTATGCACTCGTTGCTGTAAAGGTGTCATTGGTATTCATTATTTTTTTATACTTTTCAAGCTACTTTAGCTTTAAAGAAGTTATGACCTTGATTTACAAAAGTTAAACTCCACTTTAGCCTTCATAGAGTAGCAGTAGTATGATTGTTGGCTGCTTAGCCCACCAACAGTAACCTTGCAGTCATAAGTTACCTTATCTTACCACAAGGATATTCAAAGGTGTCGAAGCGGTGTTTATTTTCAGAATTGTGTACCTGAGAATGTTGACCTTGGTTCTATTTCACTCCTCACCAGCTGGGTCACCTGACCCTCGAGGACTACCAGATCTGGAGTGTGAAGAGCGCTTTGGCCAATGAGTTCCTGAACCTGCTTTTTCAGGTCGGCACCCAGATCCTGCAGTTTTTAAATACACTTTTGTTGGAATTGAAGTAAAGTATTTATTCATTATTTTCCTTGTGATTTTTATATTTGTGTGGATTTATGTTGGTTTAGGTCTGCCACATAGTCCTGGGGCTCAGGCCTGCTACTCCTGAGGAGGAGGGGCAGATCATCAGGTACATACCTGTCCTCTCTACCTGTCAAGTCATTGTTTAGATTGTAAGGACACTTAGTTGTTTCTCATTTGATTTCTGATTTTCCCGTTCTGTATGTGTATGTAGGGGCTGGTTAGAGAGGGAGAGCAGACATGGACTACAGCAAGGCCAGAACTGGTTCCTCATCTCGATGCTGTGGTGGCAGCAGTGGAAGGACTACGTGAAATATGTAAGTGAAGTGGTTTATATTGAGACGTTTGTTTGTTTTTTTCAGTGGGGTCTGGTGGCTTTTGCCAAAGAAACAGCTTCAGTTACTTTACACAAAGAGCTGTCCGACAGCAGCTAAATCCCCAAAAACACTTTAAATACAGCCTGCAGTTAAACCGACCAGTGATTTTTGTGGCCAAAATAACTTTTGCTGCTGACAGTCCACAGCAGTATAGTTACCATATGTGTTAGCAACATGCTATGATGCTCTGCTAAGCACTGATATAGGCACCTTTATATACAGTCTTTCAGGGATTGTTAGGATGACATACAAAGCCCTACATAGCTGCATAACTCTTTATGGAAAGCTTTCTGCTCATTTATTTGTTCACACTTGTTTCAGTATTCAACAGTTCCACCCCTCATTTGCTTTGAACAGGAGTCATACATCACTGAACAGTATTGTGCTCGGTTACACACAGGCCATTAGTTATTGGGTCACCAGAAACGTTGTTTTTTCCCACTGAAAGACACCTGATCTCTGTGACTGTTTATAACTGATTTAATTCACCCTCTTCCAGTCAGTATTCAGACCGTTCTTATCATTGTATCTTGTGCTGTAACTTCACTGGGGCAGAAGCAGTGACCATTAGCCAGTAGCATATAACATTATACCAGCTATCCCTGTGAACAATCTCTCTGGTTGTCTTCCCGTCTAGGAGCATAAGGGCATCGTGGTGGAACAGCCGTCCATCCTGAGCTCACTCAGAACTCCAATGGCCACAGCCACCGTAGAGCCTGCCCCACCTGAAAGACTGGGAGTACTGGGAACGTCCGGACACGTCAGCCCCTCTGAGGAGAGGTCACCTGATGCTGTGTCCAGTGCTTCAGAGGCTACAGAAACTGGTCAGTCAGCACAGTTCTTTATAGAAATGGATTGTATATGAAAACTAAAAATTAACTCTGCCTCTTAGGTGTTGTTTTTACATTAGCTTTGATTTTGGATGATTGATTCTTGATTGATTTATCATTACTGTATATGTGTTCTGGTCCCTTTCCCCCTCTATCCCACTAGCACTGAGCCCCCAGGTAGCTCCCTCAGCCACAGAGAGCTGTTTTGCTCGTCAGCACAATGTCTCGGACAACAACAATCAGTGTTTTTCTGGAGCCAATGGCCACCTCCCCTCCCAGCTGGCAGCACAAAGACCTGGAGCCATCGACAACCAGCCTCTGGTCACTACTGACCCCATGAAGGCAAGGACTAAATGCTATTTTACAGTGTGGCTGTAATAAGGTGTTCATTTTTAGGTTGCAAAGAATCAGTGTCTTGTGTCTGCAGAGGTTCATTTGTTTTTTGTGGACCAAATGAATTCTGAGTTTGACATCAGAAAAGCAACTGCACACAGATGATTACGTAGCATGCATCCTGTATCATGTTCACAGCTTGGCTTGGGGTATGTTTGACATATGAGAACAGAGAAGCTGTTTGTTGTCAGAAAAGATTCCAGGACCACTGCACTCCCTCCTAAGTTGTGTTCTGAGTGATGCTCAAACATCATGTTCTACAAAACTGTGCATGTAAAGGACAGATGTGGTCCTGGCTTTTGACAATAAGTGCATCTGCAATCTTTAGCACATATAAACACAAACAAAAGAGCGATGCATTAAAAGAACGGACTATATCCACTAGCTTCTTTTTTCAGTCTGTTAAGGAGTTGCTCCTCCTCTGCTGGCAAAGGCTCTCAGGGAGCAGATGGTGCCTCTCTTTTGTTTTGTCTTATCTTTCTGTAATGATAACAGCCTTTCAGCTTGTGTGTAGCGTCAGGGTACTGTCTGTTTGTGTTAGTGTAATTCAGAGAGCCAGAACACTGACTTTGTGCCCTGATTGGAATGCTGATGTGTGTCCTGTGCTTCTGCAGGCCCCTACGTTAACCATGGAGGGTGGCAGGCTGAAACGCTCCTTGCATCTGCTGACTCGTAGAGATTTTGAGACGGTGCCAGAGCCCGTGTGGCGGGCACTCTACCACTGGTACGGTGCAAACCTCAGCCTGCCGCGACCGGTGAGTGAATAGAGCACATCCACTCAAGAGCTAATCAACCTCCGTTTTACTGCGATTTAGTACCTGGGAAAAATCAATAGCAAGAAAGCACATGGCTGTGGACTTAAGTCAGACTTCAAAAACAATTCTGCTTTATTCCAACTTAGGTTTGTTGGAAGAAACAAAATCCAACTGGCCAAACTTCAAACCAAACCTCTGAATAAACCTGTTCTGGGCCAAAATATGTGTATTACTGTGGTTATCATACAAGTTAATTGATTCTTCACTTATTTCCTAATTTACTTTTAGTGATATGTTCATGCCAAATGTGGCCAAAATTTGAAATAATGAGGTAAACTATAGAAATTCTAATTCATGTAAGTCTAAGCTCATGTTTCAGAGTGCTCGCTAACTACTCAGTTTCTAACAGCTCTACTTTTATAGCAAGCTGCTGTAAGTGCATCACAGATTTCTTTATGCAATCATCTGTTCAATGCTGATGAAGTGAAACTACAGAAAATATGTACATGTTGTCTCAGTAAATGGTCTAATTGACTAGTATTACATCTAAAGTCATTGATACTCTTCAGCTAAAGGAAAGAGAGAACAAATAAAATTAATCTAAAATTATTTAAGTTAAAAATTTTCCCTACCCCTATAGGTAATCCTGGAAAGTAAGACAGGCCAGCCAGAGCTGGAACTCTTCCCCCGCTACCTCCTCTTCCTGCGACAGCAGCCAGCCACGCGTTCCCCCCAGTCCAACATCTGGGTCAATATGGGTATGACCAGCCTGCGAATGTTCCCACCGTATTTACCCCCCACAAGAGGTAACGTAAGCCTGCAGCAAGACCAGAGCAAGCTGTCGAACAGTGCTTCGTTGAGCAACCCTGCATCCCCCCCTCCGTTAATCATCTTTGAGTTGACTGATCCAACCCAAGCAATTCTCTGGAGTGGGCAGTGGAGTGAACCAACGGCCCACAAAGGAGAAATGCTGATCAGTCTAACAGTGGAATAATCCACATCTTTTTTTTTTTCTTCATCTACACAGCTGTAGCTATTGTAGCGTTACTTAGCAGATGTACAGAAACTTTACAATTTTGCTAAAAACAAATATTAGCTCATTTTAAATTTGATGGCAACAGCATGTCTCAGAGAGGTTGGGACAGGACTGCGTTTGCCACTATGTAGCATCCCCTCTTCTTTTAACAGTCGGAAAACATCTGGGAATTAAGACCAGTTGCTGCACATCTGGGAGTAGAATGTTGTCCCATTCTTGCCTAAAAATAAAATTTTCTGCCTTGACGGTGCCTGTCCAGATGTACAAGCTGCCAATTAGACAGGCACTGATGCACCCCCATATTATCAGAGACGCAGGCTTTTCAACTGTGCACAGATAACAAGCCGGATGGTTGCTCTCCTCTTTAATCCAGAGGACACAGTGTCCATGTTTTCCAAAAATAATTTAAAATTTCGATTTGTCTGACCTCAGAACAGTTTTTCACTTTGCCTCAGTTTATTTTAAATGAGCTCTTGCCCAGAGAAAACATTTTGTTTCTGGATCTGGTTGTTCATTTATGGCTTCTTCTTAGCATGATGGAGATTTAACTTGCATTTTTGAGTGACCTGGCTAACTGTGTTTATGTACAGTGATTTCTAGAAGTGTCCCTGAGCTCATGCAGTGATTTCTATGACAAATGTCTGTTTTTAAAGCAGTGCCACCCGAGGGCCTGAACATCACGGCCATCCAATACTGATTTTCAGCTTTCTCTGAATTCTTTGAATCCATTGAGAATGTTATGTGCTGTAGATGATGAGTAAGTCAAAGTCTTTACAAGCCAAGCACTGACATCCACTGGATAAAGGGGTGCAGGAACAAAAAAACAGTTTAAGGAGGACAAAAGGAAGTCCGCACACCGCATCGCAAAAATTTAATAAAGAAAGAACCTTCAGAAAAGTGTAGCGTTTCGGGCAACCTCACCCTTCTTCAGACTGTCTGAAGAAGGGCATGGTTGCCCGAAACATTGCCAGGAGCGTTGCATTGTGCTGACTTCCTTTTGTCTTCCTTAAGTCAAAGTCTTTGCAATTTTACAGCAAGAACCTCAATAGCTGACCATGAGGTGTAGGTTGTTGGTCAGAACGCACCTCTGGATGCCTGTTTGTGTCACACACGTGATTACAGTGTTAAGGAGGCATTGTAATGTTTGGGTAGTTCTAAATTTTAATTAGTACAGCAGGTGGATAGCTGAAATGTCTTTGGTTTCCTCTAAAACCTGTCCTGGTGGTCATTAATATTCCACTAAGTGACAGCATGTGCCAGTAGTACTTGTGATTAATCATCCTAAAATTATCCGTTACTCCAGCCCACAGCTGTACAGCTACTAAACCTGCTGCTGGTAATCAATGCCATCAGCATAGCAAGCATAGACACCGAGCTTATTTGAAGACCAGGTGTAGGTGAGCTGTAGTTAGATGGTTGTAAATTGTACCTGTATTGAGATATTTTATTTCAATCACTTCCAATTAAGTAATTTCAGGTCTAAATGCTCTCAGTGGAATCTTTATTCATAGAACCACCTGCTCACACAGTAAATGATGCTAGATTTCAGCTCGGTGGTTTATTTTCCCCTGCATTATGTATGACTAGACACCTGTAAACAAAAGATGTCCCACTGCAACGAGATGATGAAGCGAAATGTGTCACTTGAGCTGTAATCAAATTGGAGACGCTGAGCTCGCTGGCACAAATCGAAGTCAACAGATCATGTTTCTAGTTACAGGTTTACAGTGACCCCAGTGAGGTTTTATCTTCCATAATGACTCATACTATCTGAGGAGCAGTCTGTCATTGCTGGCCATTAAGACCCTTTGTTGGGCGTGGAGTCAAGTATCTAATAAACTGTGGATCTAATTTATGCCTCATATTCCACAGAATGTATTCCTGACAGCTGTAGGCAGTAGTGAAGCATCACACCAAGTTTATAGAATGCTTAATTTTATAGAACTGTCACCATTCCTGCTGAACATTGCAAATCTATTTATGTAATCTACATTGCATACACATTAAAATGTTCTTTATAGATGCTTATTTCAATAACTTGATCAATCATCAGCAGTCACTCAGCTCCGCTGGGAAGGAAAAGAAAATTGTGCTGATCATTAATATAGTGTAACGAATGTAAAATAAATATAGCCTGCGCACACTAAACTAAATGGTGAACTCAGTTTTATATAGACAACACTAATGCAACAATAATTAAACCTCGGCCCTGTGACAGAGCACAGGTCAGGTGCACACATAGGTGAGCAAATTAATTATGAAACCAATAAAAAGTATACCAGTCTTGCAACCACAAGGTCTCTTAAGACACAGCAGTTCAGGCATAGAGTAAACCTATTTGTGCACAGCTGACCAGAGCCTATCCAAATATGGATAATATTTTATCCGGTTCAAAAGCCAAATTTACACAGCATACAACATGGTCAAGAACCCTTTTGCAGCAAAGATAAGACTGTGAAATTGCTGCTTAATTATAATGTTAAACTGCTCAGCGACAGCTTATAATAAACCAAAGAGTTGGGTGCATGGTTATAATACTCCGAATATGACTTGGAATTCATAAGTATAAGCGAGGGGCACTGATGTTCAAAATGTCTGTGAGGACATTAATCGGGACAGGTGTGAGTCTCCTTTGCATCGTGGTGGTCCATAACCATGTTTTTAATTGCAAGTTACTCAGATGAAACTGACACAGGGACAATTCTGAGAATTTGGGGGGGATGAAGCTCCTTCATCTGAAGGTCTTCTGCTGTGCTCTTTTTACAGCATGGCAGTTAACAACAAAATGAGGAAATAATGTTTCCATGTCATTGTGATTGCTCGTGATTGATAGGCTGATAGCTCATTCTAAAAAATGCATCTCTTCTAGCTACTAGTGTCACAAGTTTGTGATATCATTTGACCATGATGCTTTACAAAACTTTAACTGCAGCAGCACCCCCACCTCCCACAGCCTTGCTGTGAAATGTAGTTGTGGGATTTGAATAAAATATTTGTAGACACCATATAGATGGTGGCACTCAGTGCCCTAATCAGTGTTTATGCAAAGCTTCATCAAGATTCGTCCACTCATCTAGGAGGAGATAGGAACCATACATACATACATACATAGATACATATGCCATGATTATATAGTGTTATAACTGAATTGAAAAGCTGTGCACATGGAAAAAAATACAGTTTTAATTTTGAAATCAATCATGATTAAACTATAACAGGACTAATTTTGACTGGTTTGTGTTTGATTTAATCCACACAGAGTCCCCTAAATCCACTAAGTTGATTGACCAATCAAATCTGCACTGATTGCCCTTTTCTTGCTGCTTTCTTACAACTAATCCTCAGTCAGCAGGATGCTGCTGATGGTATCCGACAGCTGTTTGCATCTGTGAATTTGTGAAAAAGATGAACAGTATGATTTGTGGAACAGACATAAGTATGAGAAATGTAAGTTAAAGTGTGGTTGGGGTGTGTCAATGTTACTTTCTTTGAGCAGGTAACGTGCCATCCCCCAATGCTCCTCTGAAGAGGATGCTGGCCTACACTGGCTGCTTCAGCCGCATGGCCACCATCAAGGACATCCACCTCTACCTGTCGCAAAGGCTCCGCATCAAAGAGGAGGACATGAGGCTCTGGCTCTATAACAGTGAGGTAAGAAACAAAGATTTCCCTATCACTTAAATCTGGGCTTTGGCACACACATATATTTTTTTTCTAATATTTTGGGCTTTCATGAAATGTCAGGTATATGTTAGCCAATGTATGTTACAGTGTCTTACAAGAGTAACTAAAGTGGAGAATGGTGGCAAGAAATTTACTGCCCAATAAGTCTTTAAGAGGTACCGGGAGAATAATTTGTTTTTTGGACTTTGACTTCCTCCACCACCAGTCCTACACTGCACAGCCCCTTGTTTTCTTTACAGCAGATACTTTTATTGGCACTCTTTTGATGAATTTAAAGTAGTTCCCCAGATACAATAAAAATGAGCAGAAATGTCACACCAGTTTGTATGGGACCTGCTTTGTTTCAAGTTTCCTTTTGAGAGAGAAAATCGGGATATTTGAGGGGATTAAAAAGTGCTATTAACAAGAAAAACAGAACAAGCTCAAAGGTCAAAGTCACTGGAGATAATGAAATTCCTGTTTAAGCTGTTTGGAATGTTATCAAGGAGTTTTACTGTCATGAAACTAGTAAGAAGCTTAAAAGAAACAAGTTGTAGATATATGTGACGGTTGATGCAGCTTGTGAAAAAAACACCACACAGGAAATCTAAAGAGCTTCAGACTGGACAGACAGACAGATTATTCATAGGCAATGAAATAAAAGCCATAAACTCCTACCTACTGTACAGTAAACCTTGGTTGAGGTTCTTGGTTAAGATAAAAATGTGTTTCCAGTGTCAGAACACCTTTATGCAAAGGTCGTGGCTCTTTCAGCAGGACAGTATTCCAAAGCACACATCCAGCTTCACAAAAGAATGTGTAAATGGGGAAAAATGTGAATGTTTAAAAGTGGCCAGTGCTGAGTTGTATTTTAAAGGCTATTGATAGACTCTGCTACTTAAGAGCTTATATGCAAAACACTTGAAGAAGGTTACAGATGTGTAGCCTTCAGCTGTTATTGGTGAATTTGTACCTGAATTTCAGGGGTGCTGATGATTCTGAACTTGACTGTATAAGTGCATACATTCAGTTTGGAGTAGTCTGGTGGCCCAGGAGTTTTTGATTGGGTTTTTTGTTACACACACACACCCCCTCCCCCCCTCAGCTGATGCTGAAGAAAACTGAACTGAGTTATTATCTCAATGTCATAAGAAATCAAAAGTTAGTAAAAAAGCCTGCTCTCTGCCTGTTTTCTTTTCCTACTGTCCACTAGAACTACCTCACCCTCCTGGATGATGAAGATCACACACTGGAAAGCCTGAAGATCCAGGATGAGCAGCAACTAGTTATTGAGGGTATCGTATCCCATTTCTCTCCAGAGTTACCAAACCCCCGTTCAGACTCAGTACAGATGAGATATTTTCACTGATACGTGGTCATTCTGAGTAATGACACAGGAAAGTGGAAGCAAATATTGTAACTATAAAGAA
The DNA here is from genome assembly GCA_015106715.1 of Bujurquina vittata. Taxonomy (NCBI): domain Eukaryota; kingdom Metazoa; phylum Chordata; class Actinopteri; order Cichliformes; family Cichlidae; genus Bujurquina; species Bujurquina vittata. The sequence continues at coordinate 9,724 of VUQK01011143.1, forward strand.
TATAGACACGCACATTTATAATTTTTTTTCTCTCTCCACAGTCAGGAACAAAGACATGAGCTGGCCTGAGGAAATGTCTTTTATTGCCAACAGTAGTAAAATGGACAGACACAAAGGTAAGTTTAAAGAGCACACTGTGCAACAGTTCACATAGGTGGACGTTAACTATTGCAGACAGGTATGGCATTTAATCTCGCAGTCGTCACATGCTGGCTCATTGTAGTGTATACAGTGAAACGTGGGGGTCTGTGGGGTCACAGTGATGGTGAGGGAAACACAGAGGCTCTTGAGTACTGATGATGCTCACACAGGTTATGGTAGTACAAGGGTAAGAGTTGTCTAGGATTTCAGAGACAGCTGGAATTTAGCTTTCGCAAATAAACCAGCTAAAATCTGCCACTTAAATATATTGGATGGAATTCATAAAAGGCTTTGTGTTTAAGTTTCACCTCATGTGCATTATTTTCCAGCATAGAAAAATATACCAGTGTCATAAGTGCTGGTCGATAATAAACTGTTTGTTTGATTTTTTTCTTTTCTTTTCAGTTAAGTCTGACCAACATGTCTTTGTATTCCAATCCAGTTCCTACAGAGAAAGGAGCGACTGGCCTCAGTAACCTTGGCAACACCTGCTTCATGAACTCCAGCATTCAGTGTGTGAGCAACACCAAGCCTCTCACCGACTATTTCCTCTCAGGAAGACACCTCTATGAGCTCAATAGGTACCTTTAAGTTCAACACGCTGCTCTGAATCGTACCACCATTATGAATCTTTTCATCTTAACTGATTTTTTTTTTTTTTTTTTGTGTATCAATCGCACCAATCCGATTGGGATGCGAGGTCCCATGGCCCCGTGTTCTGGTGCCCTGGTGTTTTAGCTTTTTTTCTTTTTTTTTTTTTTTTTTTTTTT
>VUQK01011149.1:0-22644 GCA_015106715.1 Bujurquina vittata
AAAAAAAAAGCAAAAAAATGAAACATTTCTAAGTGCAGCTTGTGAAATTTAACACCTCAAGACTCATACATATATGCAGTGAATGTTTTTGATACTTTAAAAAAAAAAATAAAAAAAATAAATAAATAAAAAAGCCGAAGCCACCAAAGCCGTTAACACGTCTAAATGTCAGTCAAACTGTTTCCTGGGTGACAGCCAGAGACTAAATCGGGGGGAGGAACGTGATATGCATAATTTGTGTGCAGCAATGTGTTTGAGGGGGTTGTTTATTGCCACAATGACAACAGTCTGGCTGACTAAAGTCAGATGACCCTAGGGATACGGCTGAAGTAAACAAACCTCTGCCAAAGATCACAGGAATGATATCAGCAGGTCAGATATTATGCCCTTCACCTAAGAGACAGATGGGTGATTGATGATGGGAGTCACACCACTTTAAATCTCCTCCATCCAAAATACACAGATGAACTGGGCCACTCTGAAGCCTTGAATAACCTCATATAACAGCGGTGATAAGGCAGATAAAATATAGGGGGAGAGGAAAGGAAGGGAGCTGAAAACAATCACAGCCACTGCAATGTATAGAGTAAAGCACAGCTAAAGAGGCTGCGTGGGAGTATTCTAGAAATATGGACATAGCCTGGTTTATACTCATTAGATGCACTCTAGATAAGAGCATTTCATACACACACACACACACACACACACACACGCCTACATACCTGTTGTCTGTATGTGCAGGATCTTGTCGTGGAGTCCATCTGAGAGCTCCATCACTGCTCTGCTTGCCTGGACCATCTGCAGACAGGGAAGCATCAACAACATTTACATTGATAAGAATGAAGGAGCAGAAATCACACACCGAAGCTTATAAGCAATGTGTATCACTTTCAGGGGAATGTTTTTTTGTTTGATAAGCCACTGAACACTGATCTGGGAATCATTCCAGCATAAAAAAAGGCACTTAAATTGTATCATTAGAAACTTTATTACTAACAGTCTGATGCAAAAAATGTGTTTCTTTAGCTGAAGCTATAAAAAAATAAATTATAAACTACTTGGCATATCTCGGCATGGTGTGCAGTGTGCCCTTAAAGAAAATTGAGGAAACTGAACAAGTAGAGGACAAAAGAAGAAGTGACAGACCGAAAAATTTATCTAGAGGAGATGAACAGTATCTGAAAAGAAAAAAAAACAACAGAAAAAAAAATCCAGGACACTTGACACAGGAAAAAAAATTGTGTCAATAACCACTGAACCCATTTCCCATTTTCCTAGCAAAATTTAAAGAAATAAGGGGTGGCTCAATACTTTTGTACAGTACTGTATGTACTTTAATACACGGTATGACTCAAATTAAAGAGTGAGAAATCAGAGTGGGGTAAGCCGCATATTTCTAGTCATAAAAAACAAAATAATAATAATAACATCCACAGAGACTAATGTGGCAGCTCTTTGAACATGACCACGCAAGACAAACACACAAATATGGATGACACAAGTAGCTTCCGCTTGATTAATTCTGCAACTCTCACAAACCCTACCGGGACTTGACCTCCTCCATTGGAGAAAAAAAAAATGCTATTCAACAAATAAGGGATTAACTTACAGGACAGTACTATGACCAAATCTGGTTCAGCAACACACACACACACACTCATTCATTCATTCAAATTTTGCTGTCTCTGTTTACCACTCTCGCCAAGCACCAGGATTGAGGTGTGGAATCAATTTAGGTGAACAACATTCAAATCTATGCTAATAGTATTCAGCAGCAGCGGGAGCTTTCGCAACACTGATCCGCTCAGATGGAAACGAAAGTGGCTAAACGCACACATGCACGGTCTTACTTACATCCCAGTGCACAGACATACAGCCACAGGTCTATGCACAGGATAGACGCATAGCAGTGACAAGCTGTGGTTAAATTAAGATGCTACAGATCATCCTGTTAAACCTTAATTATGCCTCAATAAGAAGAAACAGATTCATTTATCTCCACAACAGCCCCGTTTCTGGCTGAAAACTTGAATGTCTCATTTTCTCCTTCACATTTCAGTATTCAGTATCTCAATAGGGTTGCTATAACTTAGCAATTCATACTGACTGCCCATCATCCTGCCCAAGAGATTCCCAGGAAAGATCTAATATAAAATGGGAACAAGTGCACTTTGAGCAAATATCAATTTCAAGAAATATTCCTGCAGGCAGGCAGATGGTGAGGAAAAAAGCGAAAGAGATGCAGCATTCTTCACCACAGCAACACTAACACTGCAAGACAATCAACCATTCCACTGAATGGTGGTTCACAGATGTACAAAACCCACTTATATCGGACCGCCACGGTCACAAAGAGAGGAGGCAGTAACACAGAGACGGAGGCAAAAACCAAAGGGAAATTTATTGAAAGTGAGATATAAAAGCGAGGACGGAAAAAAGACTTGCGCTGCATGCTTTCAGTTATGACACATGAAAACCCACTCGATCAAACTGACTCATCCTGCTTTATTGACTGAATAAAGAGTTAACTAGCAGACCAATTGACCCCGCTTTTGTCCCCCCTTCTTTCTTTGTGCTAGTTTCCATGGGGGAGTTCTTCCTCAATGACAGCATCTATTTTTAGATGCCATTACATAAATTCAATCTGTTAAATAACTTTCCTCCTTGGCCAATGAGAGTTCATTTTGGGTGGAAACACAAAGTGGATTTAGGTCAAGGTGAGGATGCCGCTGGTGTGTTTACGAGACGTGAAAAAATGGGGATGTTGTCCTCTACATAACAATGAAAAGCTCACACTGGGTTTCAGAAACTATTGGCTAAAAAGGAAGCTTTCGTTTGGGAGGGGAGCTTTCATTGTCAAGCCGAGCAGTCGGGAGATGACTGATTTGTTGCCTTTGTTTGGTCTTTCCTTCCTTTCGATGAATTTCAGTTTTATGAGTCACATATAGTTCTTTATCTAGTGCAAGACAAAGGGAATATTAACTGTCAGGTCTCTTCCTTTCTCACCATTTCATAAGTAGAGACAACTCGGCGAAGGACGTCAGGCAAAGACCCTTGGGGCTCCAGGGTGGGGTACTGGTCCCGAAGGTCAAACAGCAGTAGAGGCATCCCCTCTAGTCCTGAAACTCTGGAGCTCAGAGCCAGTATGCACTGCATGAGGTTAGCCACAGCCGACACCCCACACAGCTCCCTGAACACTGCTACTGAGTTCTGTTTCCAAAAAAAAAAAAAAAGGACAAATTTATCAGACAAATATTAAACATTAATACACCAACTTCTTGTAGAATCCCTTCTACACACTTCGACTTTGTCTCCATCTTGATTTAGTTTCAGTCTCTGTCTCTGACACACACACACACACACACACACACACACACACACACACACACACACACCCCAAATCCTGCTACAGAGCCATTTGTCTTTTCTTTGGCCCATTGATTGCTCTCCTGCAGTGGTGCTGTTGCAGTAGTTTGGAATGAAATGGGAGCAATCAAGAGATGTGGATGCCAACTGTCTCACCACATTGACAGAACATGTAATTACTGTTTGGCACTGGACGACAAAAGGACCCACAGACCGAACTGCGGTTCATAAAGGTTAATTCAACCATTAATGAAAGAAAATGAAGCTCCTGCACAAGTTCAATGCATTCCTGCGCATTTGGGTTAATAATTTCCTTGCCTGCTTACTGGGAGCCAATCAGCTTCTGTTCCTGGTGCTATAAATCCAAGTGCTCTCCCTGTCATTTCGACCTCATCCTGGTCACACAGAGCCTCACCCAAGGCTCCACCTGCTTCATCTCAGCCATACTGGGACTCTGCCATGTAACTTCAGAGCTTAAGGTTAACCTCTGTTAATAATTAACAGAGTTTGATAGTTTATTCCTCAAACTATGCGTTTCAACAAAATATGTTCAGTTCTTTCAGCAACCTCTCTTTATTGGAGTGAAATTATCCTTCATTATTGTCATTCTTCAGTTCTGTTCATCACCTGTGTTAGCATCTTCAGTAAAATGTGAAATAATATATCAATGTGGATATACATATAATTATGTTCTCGTCACCATTTACTCCAATTTAAATCCTTTATGAAAAATGTCTTATATTGACTCAAACCTGATGAACTCCTATATTAAAATGTCTGACTGGAAGAAAAAAGCCAACTTTAGTCTCTACGGTTAATTTCCTCCACCGTAAACTGTACAGGAGAGGCATTTTTCTTACAACTATCCATTTGAATACTGCCGTTAGGGGCGTAGTCACTTTGACTGGCAAGTGTGGCAAGACAGGCAGCTGCAGCTGGCAGCCACACTTCATCTCAGCTAATGTGAATGGGACTTCTCAACCGTGTCTTTGCTGTTGGGTCCTTTTGGAGATTTTATTTTATTTGGTTTTTTTTTAAATTGGACTTACCTGACAAATAATACGGTCTGCCATCTGCTTAGTTGTACTAACAGCCTGTAAAGTACAATAAGCCTCTGCTCTGGTTTTGGAGAGAGACTCTTACACTAGTAGGCAGATATCGCTGTCTGTGTGTTGCACCCATACAGTTTATGAATGAATCTCCACCCTCTAGTCTAAATATGGTCACTTCTGGTTTCAAGTAGCATAGAATTGGCCAAAAATAAATAAATAAAATGCATTGTCAGAAACTAATTGGTGACATCATTGAAGCTGTGTTCACGAACACTTTAACTTTCCCTCACCTGCATGTTTCCCCTCAGGTCAGTGGCATCTCTGAGCAGAGGAGCAGCCATCTTGAAAACCTCATCCACTGCTCGAACTCCCAGGTCCCTCAGAGCTGTATAGTCCCTCCCCTTTCGGGCCTTGCGTACTGAGAGACCCCTTTTGTGAGGTTTTCCCCCTCCTCTGCGATTGGTGAGCGCCACATGGACGAACAGCTTGGCATGCGGGAGGTCCTCCCCTGTCAGAGACTGCAGGGGTACATGTCGGTAACCAGGCTGGAGGCACTCCAGAGGTATGGTATACTGACCTGTCGTGGTGGGGAAATCGATAATTGATTTCATAGTTTTAACACTTCTCATTGGTGTCTAGGAGTTGTGGGACTTGGATATATAAACTTAAACCCACTGACCTATGAATTCATCTCCAATGAAGTCATCGTCTAGCACCACAAAGCGAACCATAGCAAGCTCAGGGAGGTTGATCTGGAACTCAAAGCTCTCGTCGAAGATGGGGTTGTCGCCATTCTGGCTTACAGTCCTAGTTCGGCGCTCCGTGCAGTCAGCAGGGATGCCATGGATCTCAACATATACATATGGGTCCACCACGTCCCCTTTGGCCCCAGAACCTTTCGGCTTGGGCAGATTCTGCCCGCTAATGACCTGCATGTGAAAGGTGGATTATTTCATTAATACAACTTTGACCTTATTTTTGCGGTTTTGGCAAAATGACTGAACTGTTCCTAAACAAGCCACCAGTTAAACCAGATTCCTCCTCACCTTCACGTGGAGCAGCTGTGGAGACACACCAGGCACCGTGTCTCTGGTGTCAGCGCTGAAGTAAGACACCTCCTGCCGCATGATGGCCGGCCGCAGAACGTAACCACAGTTCCCATTCTGCCGGAACCAGGCTGTGTTTAGGTCCATCATCAGTCCAGCTGTCTGAAAATTCATTGACACCATCTGGCAACCACATTTCCACAGGTCCTGGGGGTTCATGTTGCTTGAGTCAATACGCATAGGACTGGGGTACACTCGTGACAAGAAATGCTTATTGTGGTTGACAAAGTCACCAGGGCTCTCACTAATGAGACGCACAGCCAAAGACTCGTGGAAGGAGCACAGTTCCCAAGGTTTTTGGCTTTTGGATGAGGTTGAAAAGTCAATGAAACGAACAGACTGGCAAAGAGTTACGAGATCAGAAAGCTTCTTAAACAGCTGGAAACGTTTGGGAGGAACGTTTGAAGGATTAGACTGAGTGATGATGCTTTTCTGCACCATGTCCTTCTCACTTCCTCCAGGCACTGCCCCGCCACTATTAACTGCCTTTATCTTCTGACACATCTCTGCTCCCTCATCCTCCTCACTTACCGCTCCATCTTCGTCATCAGAACTTGGCTCTAATTTTTTACCCTTTAGCAGGATTCGATGCCTTAGGGCATGCGGTGATGGAAGGTATGAGGCCCCTTCGTCTCGAGGAACTGTGTACAAGCTCTCCCCTAAAATCGTCACGAGATGTTGCCACATCACTTTCTGCTGTCCAAGTGAACAGTGGTTTTCAATACACAGAATTAACGGATACTCGGATGCCACAAAGGCAAACCTTCCGATGGCTTCTAACACACAACGAAGCAACAGTGGTGGGGAGAGGCTATGTCCGGTACACACCAGCGGCTCATCGTCAGCCCCGTCCCAAACGTCCAACTCCACACACCGGCAGCCCATCTTGAGTGCACGAATGTAGCCGGAGATATCCGAGTGGCCACGAAACTGGTCTTCAATGAGGTAGGTGTTGTGGGAGGAGTTGACATAATAGTGAGACAAAGGCTGAGTCATGTCCTGACACACAACGCCATGCTCCGGGTCAAAGAGATGGCACTCCGCTGAAGTGAGGTAGCTGGTGAAGCCGTCCAACGACAGGTATCCCTGCTGCCGTCCTACCTCCGATGGCTCATGGGCTTGGATGAGTTTCAGGCTGGTTTCCTCACTCACCTAGAGGCCGACAAGAGTGAGATAAGAAGATAGAAAATAGAAATTAGACAGACCAGGATTATATTTGTCCAAGTACTCAGGGCTTTGTCCTGTGTGATTAAGCTGCGTTACCCACTTGAGCCATGCCCTGCTCAGCCTCAATGAACCTCATCAGGTCTTTGGTGTCCAGAAACTCCTTGTTGCTAGAGAACTGCACCAACAGAAAGTAGATCTCTGGACGTGTGCAAAAGTCGTGGAAGACCTCGATGAACTCCTGTTTTGTGACGCGCTTGTTTCTTGCCGTTAACTTTTTGTTTTCGCCGGGGTCTTCGTGCCCAGATCCATTGCTTACCGTAAGCTCACACATCCTCTCCCTAACTCTTTGGAGCTCCTTAAACCTGTGCTCCACTTTGCCACTGCTCACCCCGGGGTTCACGCTTTGTATCAGCTTTATAGCCAATTCCAAATGAATCCCTTCCATGATGTTTTCCTGTGTGTCCGAGTTAGCAGCAGAGGAGAACAACTGCTCCAGCCAGCCAAAACGAAGGCTGTTCTGACTGCTGGCGAGCATGTCGAGGGCATGTTTCCCATACTGCATCAGATACCTGAAGGCAGAAAAATAAAAAAAAAACAAAGAACAAGGCAGAGCTATTATAGGACATAATATTATTGGTATGAATCATCAAATCTGCCACGAAAACATTTCAGTTTTTATTTATATTACAGACATCTTGGACAGTGCCTAAAATATAAAGTTAAAGTCCAGTCGGCACAAGCCTTCATACGAAGAAAATTCAAAAAGACTACACAAGACAACTGAGCAAAACCCCCCACTGTTCTTCTCAGTAGTCAATACAAAAAAGAAAGAAAAAAGAAAACTGTCAAGATCTGAAACTGAACTGACATGAAAGAGCAACACAGTTTATATTTGCTTAACCTTCCCTGCAAGACAAAACCTTGGTTCAATCACACATTCAACCCTCTGTCATTACTCGGAATGTCAGTCAAGACACCGGTGGGCCTTTATTACAAAAAAGCAACCCAACTAAAACATTGTTGGAACACAGTGGATGTATACATGTATGTTGTTTGCAGAGACAGTCAATACTACACGGAAGAGAGCGTTGATAAATTGCATTACCAAAATTTTGGCTTACAATGAGGGTGATTTAAAAAGGAACATATGCTAATTTCTAACGCCATATTTTTAATTCTTGAACTCTAGAGTAGCTTTGCATGATGTACAGGTCAAAATAACCCATTTTTATCTGACTAGGCCTTGCTGCAGCCCCTCAGTTCATCCACTGTGTGAAACAAGCTACCATCTCCATCACCTTCCTAGTAGGAAAAAGCACAGTTGGAAACAAATTGTTTTGAATATTATAAAGCAGAGTGTAGCCAAAGTATAAAGGAGAACAACATTTCAATTTATGTTTCAACTAGTCCTTTCCACTAAACTGACTAAATTCAAAACAGGCATAGGATGCTTTCAATAACATTTCCCACACAGCGGGTTATTTATTATTTTCCGTATTATTGTCTAATATTTGTGCTGTCGCGTGCTGCTTAAGAGTTGGAAAATATGCAAGGATTAAAAGCTCAAGTGTAGAATGTAAAACTGCTACTCTTTCTTGTGTCTTACCTCAGGCCAATAACCCAAATGTTAGCCACCTCAGCGGAGTTAGCCACCAGGTCCAAGCTTTCATAGCTATCTCCATAGATGATTGAGAATGCACAGTCCTCTGAAATCTGCTCATAAACTCCACTGGTGCGGAATGTCTCAGTGTTACGACCTGTCCGTACCTGGAATTTGCAACGCCGGAAGATGAGAAAAAGGGGGGGGCATGTCAGGTTCAATAAAAACTAATCAGCTGTTATCTTCCATATGTACATAGTTACAAACCAAAGCCAACATTTCTATTCAAAAGACTCAAAGAGGTGCTCGTGAAACAAAATCCATGGCAGGTTGATTTAGAAACGTTTCTCCCGTTCCCTGGACTGACCTCACGTATAGAGGCGAGAGAGATCCGAGCTTTGTCCGATTCCTTCTTGGATGGCTCCCAGCATAGAGCCTGGAGGCCGGCATCCAGGAGATAGTATCGCTGATAAACACGGGAGTTGGGTCGGATTTTCTTCAGCTCACTGCCCTCAACCTGGAAACCAGATATGGTCAATCCCTCTAACTTTCAGGGTAGAGCTCAGTCCACTTCAGCTATGCTGAAAGTAAGACTTTGATCTACTAGAAACCCTTGATGTGTGCATGGTACCTTAAATATTTCATGTACAGCTATGTAAAGCTTATATTTTATGTAAAGGGTCTCACGGTAGCTGACCCACCATCGAGTGGATGCAATCAGCAGCACTGCTGATCTTTTTCTCTGACAGACTGCTGCTGAAGGACACCGTCTTCTTCCTCTCCCGACCAGCACGTGATCCGTCCTGAAAAGGAGGGAGAGGAGGAGGATGAAAGGATGTGACAGATGAAGAGAGGAGGAGGGGATGTAATAATAAGAAAAATGACTCAGGCAGACAGCGATCCCTCTGAAGAGTACTCTTTGCTTAGTCATGACTACAGTTTTTTCCAGTGCTGAATGGATCACAAAGGATTAAAAGACATATCAGCTTATATAACCATACCTAGCTGAGATTATTGGGTCTACCACACAGAGCCGCCTCCTCTTCCCAATCTGCTATTGTTCTTCCTGATACCAGGCTAAAAGCCTTTGCTCGTTCTTGCCCTTCACCATTAATCATACCTGACTAGACGGCTCCAGCAGGCTCCAGCATTCTAATTCTGCCCGTCCACAATGACACTGGCAGACCCAATCAGTTTATCTGAGCGTACCATCACAGCTCATTCATCTGATTTATTGACCAATCAGATGTCACCCCCACAAAGAGCCTTATGCCTGCAGATAAGAGCATATATGTGGGCAAACGTATTCAATTATGAGTATACTAGTCCTGATTAAATTAAATCAAAGATTTAATTGATGCTCCAAAGATAAGCAGGATAACATAATTACAGCTGATCTAATCCTGGGCGGACTGACTGGCAACACCCACAAATTCAACATGCTGGTCACTGTCATAAGCAAGGAGACAAAATTGTTAAAAAAACAGAAAATTAAAGGACTGCAATTAACCATTATTTTTCATTATGAACTGTGCCAGAGATCAGTGGCCTTAATTGATTTCTTGCCTATGGCACACCTTAAAAGACCTGCTATGATTTACCTTATTTACATCTTATATGCATTTCTATAATGGTGGGTGTTTATAGTAAACAAGACCAAAATTCTAACTAATGAGGTCACAGCTGTGCAAATAACCCCTGTGAACCAAAGGTTTCAGATGTTTTCTATTCTTGACTCCAGATGATGCCAATCAGATCTGACACCCTTAATATGGGAACCTAAGGCACACAGCGCTTGCTGTTAGCACAGCAGTGCCACCCATTTGTAGTTAAAACCAGCCAATCAAGAAGGTGGTCTTAAAGGGAGTTTCTCCAGTGTGCTTGAGGACATTGTTTTAACTGAGGAGATGCACCAAGGCCCAATGTAAGATAAGTAATAGTAACTTTGTTAGGTTTACATGATTCATATTTCAAAATGGAGCCCAGTCAGATTATGGAGTTGGAAATATGTATAATGTCCCCTTTAGGAATTGTTTGGGGGGTTTTTTTTTGGATCATAACAGCCCTCTGGGTGATATCTTTGTCAGTTTTGTCCAAATATTCTGAAGAAAACTACAAATCACCACATTTACTGGAATCAGTAAATTCAGCAAGAAAACCAAGACAATGAATCAGTTTTATGAGATCATTTTAGTTATTAACTATTTAATTTTAACGATGTTCATTGTAAGATATGGACCTGAAGTGCACACGTGCAGTATCAGTCTGAAAGAGTCACATACAGTACAGTATGTGAGGGCTGATTTGAAATCAAAGCACCGCAGAGAAGATCAAATGCACCAGCTTGTTGCTCTGTAGCTAACAAACACACAAAGCTTTTTGTTTTGAAATTATAAAATTTGTGTGCGTTTCATGATTGGTTTGGACTGATAAAAATCTAACAGATCAGTACTGAGGAGAATAAGGTTTTCATATTCATAGTAAATATCTGAATATTGATCAGTGGCTGATTAATTTCCACTCATCTGCATAACTCTGTTTTCATTCAAATAAGACTTCATGTGAACCTCAAGAGCACTTGTGTCTTTTATGAGGGAAGAGAGCGGGAAGGCTTGATATGAAGGGAAACTAGGGGACATGAAAGGCAAAAAGAGATAAGAGAGCAAAGGGGGGAAGGGAGGCCCGAGCTGTGTTTCATCTGAGGAATATGAATGAACACGTGATAAAGGGGGCGCGTAATTAAAAGAGGGTGAAGACGCTCCCCTCAGATGGAAAAAAAGGGCACATCACCATCACAAATCCTCACAGAATCAATCGCCTCATTAGGATAGGAAAGTGTTTCCAATCACAACAACTTTTTTTTGAGCCACTTTAATGAGGGAGTGCTCTAAAAATACCCCTGATGCCTTATGGGATGATACTGGGAGTGAGAGGGTGTGCGTGGAGGTGATGCCCTTCCAATCTGAAAAATGCAGGAAGAGAAAGAAACAGGACGAACTGTCAGTTTAAGCCCCTTAAAAAGAAAAAAAAGATTTTGCCAAACAGGTGATTCATTAAAGCAATAAAACTCTGGTCTGTGCCTGATTTTATTTTCTCATTAAAGTCCTACACCCCAGTGTGCTGCTGCAGCAACACATCTAAATTTAACTCACTTACAAAGACTCAGATGCATCAGCAGGGAGGAAATACACCATATTCAATTACATCTTTATTCAGTTTTATTCATATAGTGCCAAATCACAAGTCAAATCAAGGTGCTTTATATTACAGACACAACAAGCAGCACTTGGCGACAGTGGGAAGGAAAAAACATTTCCCTTAACAGGAAGAAACCTCCGGCAGAACCAGGGGAGGGGGAGGGCAGCCATCTGCCGTGACCGGTTGGGGGTGGGGTGGGGTGAAATTAATAATAACTAATGTTAAAATGCAGACTGGTGTGCATACAGAGTGAAAAGGGATGAATGAAGAAGAAACACCACGGGCATCATGGGAAGTCCCCGGCAGCCTAGGCCTATTGCAGTGTAACTAAGGTTTTAAGGTTCTAAGGGTTCAGGGTCACCTGATCCAGCCCCAACTATAAGCTTGATCAAAAAGGAAAGTTTTAACAAAGAGGGTGTCTGTCTCCCGAATCCAAATTTGGAGCTGGTTCCACAGAAAAGGGGCCTGAAAGCTGAAGGCTCTGTCTCCTATTCTAATTTTAAATATCCTATGAACCACAAGTAAGCCTGCAAGCTGAGAGTGAAGTGCCGTATTGGGGTGATATGGTTCTATGAGGTCTTTAAGATAAGATGGGAGAAATTTGCTCTCTCTTTTTAGTCCCTGTCAGTACTCTCGCTGCAGCATTTTGGATCAGCTGAAGGCTTTTCAGACAGCCTGATAGTGATGAATTACAATAATCCAGGCTAGAAGTAATAAATGCATGAATTAGTATTTCAGCATCACTCTGAGACAGGATGTTTCTAATTTTGGAAATATTGCACAAATGCAAGAAAGCAGTCCTACACATGTGTTTAATATGTGCATTGTAGAACATATCCTGGTTAAACATTCATGGGATTGCTCTCTGCACACTATGCGTCTCATCATTCACTGACGCCACTCTGATTTACGTGGCCTACCACTTTGTGGCCGAGTTGCTGTCATTCCCAATTGCTTTCACTTTGTTATACCACCAACAGCTGACTGACGAATATTGAGTAGGAAGGAAATTTCATGATTGTAATTGATGCACAGGGGGGATCCTATCATGGTACCACTTTCAGATATGTTTGTGGAAGCAGTTTGCATGCTTGGCGCGATACACCTGTGGCCATGGAAGTTATTGGAACACCTGAATTCAATGATTAGGATGGGTGAGTGAATACTTTTGGCAATATGGTGTATGAAAAAAAAAAAATCAAATCCAAGATCCTGTCTTGATAAAATAATTCATTTTGAAAAACTCATTGCAAAGTTCCCAGTGACCCAGAAAGAGGCACTGCAAATTGAAATAGAGATGGATGCACCTTTACACCGCAGTGTAGAGTACCACCCAGTCATTCACATCTTTTTCTCCTTCATGCACTGCAGTGACAGGAACAGGAGACTGATGGTGGCCTCAATGTGCAGCTCTTCCTGTGTGTGACATTACCAGTAAGGGTCCCTCTGTGGCCGGATCTGTACTCAATTTCAGTGCACATATTACCCAGTCAAGACTCCACATAAATAACATCATCTCTCCACTGACATTTGCACACCATTTGACCACTAACAAACCTCCTGAGATTTAAACAATCTGAATTCTTTGCAAAAGCCATGCCTGAAGATTTTCCATGCGTGGATTTTGTCCTGAATGGTCAGCCCTGTTAGCCTATGACATAAATAACTGTCAGAAAGAGACAGAGTTCAAACACACAACCACAAAGCACTGACGTCACTGTAGGTGCTGAATAAATTATTTTGGTAAGATAAAACTAGAGGGTACACATTAACCTGCAAGTGGATAAACAACTGAATAAAAATGCAAATGTAAACCCATCGATTTTTCGGCTTAAGAAAATACAAGAACACGCGCACCGTTAAATCAGACTGGAACAGCCACACACACAAACACACACACACACGGGAAAACAAAACAAGTTCAGCCTCTATTCCCTGATAAGATTCCCCATTTCATTTCTACTTAGACTCTATACTGTATGTCTCTGTCTATTTTATTTTCTCACATACACAGACATCAGCCTTCAAAACCACCACTGTGCTTCAAAACAGGAAGCCTGTCAGACCGTCACAGAAGGTTTCCTGTGGGCTCTACCAAGAGCTGAGTAAAGTGACGATAGAGGAGAAAAAAAAAAAAAAACTATCAACGTGTGAAACCTTTCGTCCTGATATGGTTATTTTTAGGTTTAATAATGTGCACAACAAGTGATCAACATTACTATGAAGAAATCGATCTCCAATCCCGTATAGCTTCAGGATACCACCCATGCAGAGTGACGTTCTTAAGTGTTAACGAACACGCCTATTTACACATTAACACACACACACACACACACACACACACAGAGAAAACCACCAATTTCTTTTCTTTTCTCCTTTTCTTTCTTTACCGCTTCCTGAAATGAATAAGCTGCCTCAGATTTTTTCATAGAAAACCTGAAATCAAGTCAGTCGAGCAATCCGTTTCTGGTCTCCATTGACCATTGATAGAAACATCTTTTTAGCTGCTAAGTCCCCACATGAGCTAAATGCATAAACATTGTCTCTGGTGCAGAACACATACTGTATCATATGGGTTTGAAAGTGTACGAGTTTCCTGCTGAAGCCAAAATCAAGTGTGATAAGAGAGTCATGAGAACCAAAACTCCAAATCTGCTGACTTTTAATACAAAGGAAATATAGAAAACATACTAAAATGCTTCTTATGCTTATAATGGTTAGTTCGGTGAGAGAGGCCGACCACTAATCGAGAAACTGTTTAATCATTACCGATGTGAAAATGTTGAATGAGTAATCATCTAAAATGAAAATCAATTAGAAAATGAGTCTTTAAAAAATACATTTTTTATCTGCAAGTTGTTAGAAATATACAAAAGATTACTGCAGATAGATTTGGATTATTGTGCGACTATGAGATTACTGATGTCCCGATTTCGACACTGAACAGATGGACAAATGTGGAGATAGATGGAGAGTGACAGAAATGGGAGAGACTTGGTGGCAGAGCACACTAGAGGCAGTTTTTAGGGAAGGACACACAGAGAGATGTTACAGAAAAGTCGAACTTGAGACAGGAAAGAGGAAGCAGATAAAGTTCAGAAAAAAAAAATATGTGCAACGAGAAATAGATAATGATGTTCTCGAGCTTGATTGCTGGCTATCTTTAGCGCAGACGATCAGAGGCTTTGCACTCGGTGGTCTCCTGCAGGGTGCAGGAGCACGGTGCACAGCACAGTGTTTTCATTAGACAGATAAAGCAAACGCATGGTATGATGTATGAGCTTGCGAGATGACATAGCTCAATCATCACACCAGCAGGATGGGAGATGTAGGCCATGAAAGGTTGTTGTCTTTGATCTGTTAAATGAGACAGAAATAGAAATAAAATCAGTTAAGTGAGAAAGGAAAATAATAGGAGTGAAAATTGGTAAGGAGTCCTGCCTGTGGACTGTTTGACAGTGGCTGATGGAGGGCCTCTCACCCTGAAGTGCAAAGCTACCAGGGGGGCTAAGGTCTGATTTAGAGCCACAGTTAAATACAGTGGATAACAGCTGGTTCTCAAGTGAAAGGACTGTTTATATTGTTCATGTATATGGAGAGGTTTTGCTGATTGGGAAGGAAAAAAAAAATTATAATCACACACAGATCATATGCTCTGCCTCTGTGTTGGGTGGGGATTGCACACATGTGGCTGTAACCGAACCCAGGACAGTAGAGATAAACAGAGCAGGCGAAGCGCTGCGTGGTCAGCTCCGTCAGAGGCTCCATGTGTGGGAAAATGCGGTGAGCATTCGCAGTAACTCAACTGCTCATTCTGACTATAAACGCTCACCCTTGTGGCAAGAAGAGCAGCAGATGCTCTTTTACGCTTTAAACCTTTTGAAGTCCCATGTGCGCACAGGCACACAATCAAACACACACAAAACGAAACGAGTAAAAGGCTGACTTGAAAAAGGTCACCTTGTCGCAGGGATAACCACAATTTCAGCTGACAAACGTCACAGATGCATTTACTGAAGAAAGCAGCACCGCCGATACCAAGAATGGGTTACTGAAGACTTAAGTCGGACAACACCTGCGAGCACACAGCCGACCGAGGTTTTAACACAGCTCACCCATCATCACGCACCTGCCATTGCACATACTTGGAGTGCTTTATGCTATGAATTTAGTCTGCATATGTGGACCAGCTAAACTATGAGCTCTGAGCAATGAGAAATAATTTCTGTGGCTCCATCACAAATCAGTAGGACGCTTGATCCACTTCCTGTGTTGTGCAGGATCACGCTCATGCAGGATAAAGTGGTATAAAACTGACTAAAGAGGTTGACTTGAACTGCAGGAGGTGCTCGGGGCTACTCTGACTCCAACAGCTACCCTCCCCAGCTGTGTGCACCTCCAGCTAATGCTGCACCCTCACAGTCTGAAAGACACACTATATGATCGAAGTAGAAAATGCAAATAATGCTCTATACACCAACCAGTTGCAACATTAAAGCCACTGCTGGGTGGAGAGAATAACATTTATCCTTACAAAGCAGTGTTCTGCAGGGAAACCTTGGATCCTGACATTAAAGTGGATCCTACTGTGATACATACCACCCACCTAGACAATGGTGTAGATTAAACAGACCCCTTATTGTAATGATGCTCACTGATGGCAGCAGTCTCTCCCACCAGCAGGACAGTGCACTCAACAACAGCAAAGGCATTAAAACCAGCCAAAAATCTCCCCAGACCCCCTTTCAATGGAGCATCGACACGTAGGAACAAACTCTATCCACAAAGTGCAGAAGCCAAAGTATATGCTGCCAACTCTTTGTGCCAGGTCACGCCCACTGGTCCCGTCTCCATGCACCCAGAGGTCATCAGTGTTTTGGCAGCACAAGAGGAGGCTACACAATATATCAGGTAGGTGCAACTAATTAGTTCTCTTGATTTAGGCTACAAAAGCGGTACCAACCACCCATCTGCCTGTTAAGAGAGCCAGGTGAGACATTTCTTTCTGCTGTCATTGTTTACGCAAGGCCGAGCCAACTATATTCAGGCTCAGGCATTGTATTAAATAGACAGATGTGCAAGTGTTCTCTGTCTTCTAATATAATGCTTGGTGAGAAAGGAAGAATAATCCAAAATGTCAAATGACTCCTTTACTTACTCGGATAAGTGTAAGTGTTACAACACACTGAATAATTTATAAAAGCAGAGTAAAAGCAGTTTGTAAAAGAAAGATATAAAAAACAGAAACTTTGGAGAAATATGGTTTGTACAGGATTGCAAAATTAGGTACACATGCACCCTGTGCCTTGCCCACATATACATGCAGTAACACTTTCTGGGTGTCTTATAATGTTTTGTTGACACGAATAATGAGTGAACTGGAAAGCAGATATCTGCTGCACTAAGCTGTATTTTACTAGAAGGCAAGTCTGTGCAAGTATGTGTCTTTGAAACTAGGAGTCTACCTGATAGCCATCTTACGATGCACTCCTGATCATGCAAGTAAAAAAAAGATAGAGAGAGCAAAAGAGAAGCAGACAGAATAAAGCCCATACTGAGGAATTGCAGTTACAGAGTCCTCTTTGCAATTCAGCTGAAGCTACCATGACCATACAAATGCAGGACATGAACCCCTGACTCCTATTAAAACCACTCTTGGAATGTCATGTTTCCTGTTAATCTACCTACGTACAACCCAGACTCCTATTGTATGCAATCCTGTGCTTATCCACAGTCAAGCAAACAGAAAAACTGTTTTGTTGTGCTGATAGACAGATTAATGACCCCTTGCTTATTACGCTGAGCTCCATCCCTCTAAATCCTATAAACACAAGCACGTTTATGGAAAAAGCACCAGCACCTAGGCATGCTCATTTTGCTTTAATACAAAAAAGGAGGCATGTGATGGGTACGGGACGCTTTCCCCACACTGTCGTGCATCACCACTCATTGTAACAATGGTTGAGGGCAAAGTCCTGGAGCTATTAAACATCACACATCAAACGTGCCGCTGTGTATCAGGCGCAGCCCTCACCAGGAGGTATTTGAACAACATTTGTGACCCAGAATGGAGCATACACGGTTTTTAAATGCTTTGTGTCAAGATGGTCGCACTGTCCAAGGTAACAGAAGAAAGACGGGAGCCGGTCTGCGTGTGGGCGAGGAAGTGAGAAACATTCGTCTGTGCCTGTCTGTGTGTGTGTGTGTGTGTTGCAGTGAAAGTGACTTGTCATAACCAACTGCTCATGACTTAATAGCAATATTGCAACATGAACTGTGAGAGGAAATTGGCCAACAGGCACACTTCCTGTCTTTCTAAGTTATAGCCAGTGACAATCAGATGATGGCATGCGCAAATAATCAAGTCTTTACAGGCAGCAGCTCTGGAGACAAGCAGCAACCAGAGATCAATATGAGACCTCCCACAGGCCTAGATGCCTAAACCAGAAAAGGAAAAACTCACGGGACGAGTTATTGATTAAATGTTATTGATATGGCAATATTTGAAATGCCCTTTCAAGCAGAAAAAAAGCATGACATTGGTTATGATTAAGTGTGAAAGACTCTATCCAATTGAACAGGGGGGGGGGCATTCAACTGTAAGCCACAGAGGGTGGAGTGAAAATAAATTCCCATTTTAATCAAAAGCTGCAGCAGGTGGTTTCACTTATTAGTTCCTCCCCCTCTTTAAATGACAGGATGCCTTTAAGTGACACTGCTTGATGTTGTATGACTAAGAATATTTGTGGCACAGAGGCTTTTAAAAAAAGAAACAAAAACAAATCTCAAACCCTCAGTATATTTGGGTTTGAAGTCATGAGAGCATAGGACAACACTTGCCTTCTAGATGCATGACACACACACAGTCATCTCCAGTGTGACAGGAACTGGCCTGATGTGCATCTCAATGTGCACCATGCCTTCACTCAGCAGCACTGGCACATGAGGTGAGACGAGGGGGCTGAATATTTGGCACAGATGGACAGGAAGTTGACAGAAGGTGTCACGATGCACTGTAACAGTTTATTCTGAGATTATAAGTTGATTCTATCAAGTAATGTTGGCGGGAGCTTCTTTTGTGATAAGCAGCCACATCTGCGCAGAGCTCAGTGGTGGTTTTGTACTGACTTTATTCAATAGCATGTTTTTTTTTTTGTTTTTCAGATGGATAACATTTCTGCAGTGTTAGTCGTATTGTTCTGTAATTTAAATGAGTGCCATCCTACTTTATGCCATATGCGGTGTGCTTGCAATGTTTTCTGGAGTTGCAACAGTTTGCATTTTTCAATCTTCCCCTAATAAGGAAGATGAGCCGTTTTTCTGCTGGTGGAATTAGTGGCCTACCTTGATCAGACTGCTGCGTCGAGGGATTTGTTTAGCAGCTGAATCTGGACCCGTGTTCTCCCACTTCGGAGACTCGCAGCTGGGCTCATTTTGGACCTTCTTGCCGGTGTTTGGCACGCTGCAGTTCCCGTTCGACACAGGCTCTTCTCGGTGCGTCTCCAGGCTCGTTCCGGCTCCCCCTGACGCCGCTTTACAGCCAGCAACCGGTGGACCGACGGCGCTCTTGTTATCTCCAAATTCAGCCATGGTGTCACTTTTATTTTTCAACGTTCTTAGCTCTCATGAAAGCAGCCGAGCTCCCGGACGCAACAGCGAAACACACTGACACAGCCGTGCCATCGTGTTACGTGAAGGATCGGCGACCGTGCGCCAGAAGCAGCGGAAACTTCTCGCTTGCTCGCTTGCTTTCTTTTTCTCACACACGCACGCACGCTGAGGGGGAGGCGACAAGAGGAGCAGTGACAGACACACCTTCGAGACCTTCACCGACAACTGTGCTCACATCTCACCGACAGCTGGATGTGCGCTTGCGTTCTGGAAATTTAGATGCAGCTGGGCTGGCTCGCTCCGCCTCCTCTTACACGGAGTGCTACATCTTAAATGATCACACTATGCCACACAATTATGTAAATCATTACAGTTTGTTAATATTTCATATACAGACTTGGTTAGATTTCTGAGCGCGCTAATAAAGTCATCACATGTCGGTGATCTGTTAGGTGGGGGGCGCTTTTGCTTCTCCAGCCCTCCAAGAAACGAGGCGCAGATAAAAGCTCATTTTTCATTCTTTTTTTTTTTTTTTAAGAGCAGCCTTTAACGTTAATAGTTAAAGAATAAACTAATAATTAATCCTGTTTGTGCTCAGTGATATTAGGAACTTTTGTGTTTTGAGGTTGTGAAAACTCAATTTGGCCATTTGGACAACCTGTTACAGTTGCTATTCTGTAGCTCTTTATACTTGTGCATGTGGTTGACAATGCATCTGTGGGAATGGGTTTAATGTGTCAAAATACTGTAACAGTCTCAAGTTGTTTCATTTTGTTTCTGTCAATAGTGATTTTTTTTCATCTGTACACCTCCACAGCAGATTCTAAATCTATCAAGATGACTTGGTTAGATTGTTTTTCTTAACCATGGAAATCATTCTGTCACCATCCACTTTAGTTGTCTTCTGTTGTCTTTCGGGCCTTTTGGAGTTGCTGAGTTGGCCAGTGCATTCATTATTTTTTTGAAGAATGTACCAGGTTACATAACAGCCTCCTTCACTTACTTCAACATCTCTTTGGACCTCAAATGAAGTTCCAGCTACAGCTGCCAAATGCAAGCTCAACACCTGGAATCAACTCCAGATCCTTTTGTGACAACGTAATGCAGGGCCATGCCTTTGCCTTTGAGCATCAGAAAATGGGGACTGTGTATATAAATGGCTGTAATTCCTAAACTGTAATGCAATACTTTTGTTAAAGCCCTTGAGTTAAAGCAGAAAGTCTGCACTTAAATCACATTGTTATTGCTTGATTTAAAATCCACTGCAGTGGTGCAAAAGGGCATAATTACAAAAAGAAATGTGTCATTGTCCTAAAAGCTATGAAATAACCAAATTCATAGGACAAAGTATTACCCTTTTAAAAGTCACGAGAAAGGTTGTGGATGCTGCTGGAGAACTCAGGGCAAATTACTGTGATGCATTACTTCCAGGGATATTTGCCAAGATGATTTCCTGAGTGGGAAAAGCCAAATAAAATAAATCCATGTTTTTTTTTCTCAGAATGAAAGGACATGCAGAACCAGATCATATAAAGTCACCCTGTCCTTTGCTGCACTGTTTATGTGCCTCTGCAGGACAAACATGCTCTAAATTACCTAAAAAAAACCAACAAAAAAACCTAACCCCTTTTAATTGTTGACTCATTGCCAGTCTTGCACAAACTAAGGTCAAAGCAACAGCCACTGTTGCATTACAAAATCAAACTGTCGTGTGATTTATGCAATGACAGTTCCCTCCATTTTCAGTCTAATCGCCACAAAATAAAACACACTATCATACAGTATATGTAGCTAATCATTAAATAGCAGCTTATCTGAAGAGGCAGGAGAGTCTTGCATTTTATCAGCTCTGCATTAGCATAATGCAGTGGCTGTGTACCCCGGAGTGCTGTTGCTTATAAACCTCAAGCAGAATTCCTGCAGTCCTGTTCTCAGTAAATAAAGGTGTCATACGTTCACCAAGTGCTGGAAGACATGTCTGTGCTTTGACAGTTCACTTTGGTCATTTTATTAAAGGGGAGTGATCACATTGTTCTCCTGAGAGCTCTTTTCAGAAGACATTTATACATTAGCTTAAGGAGGCCTGTGGGGAGGAGATAAAGGTTTTTACAAAGTCAGAATGCTTAGTGTTCCCAACAACACTATGATTCTTCTTCTTTTTTGAGAATATACACACTGCAGACCACAACTACTGGACACACATCATCGCTTAAGTTACTGTAGCAGCGTTTGACACATAACCTCCATCAGCTGCATTTTATTACATATAGATTTAAGGTTGCAATATTTTATGACCTAAGCCCTATGGTGGGTAATGGTGCAGCAGCTGAATTCAAATTATTTATGTTTAAACTCACAAGTGCTGACCACAGGTAACATCAAGCAATGCTGACATGAATACAGCCAGCGGGCACCACCCATCAGCCACCTGATCTAGAGTTATTGGGCTGGAGTTTGTGAAATTACACCATCGGGATTTGACCGTGAACACAATCCTTTTGCAAAGGCTCAGAGGAGCCGATCTATTCATGAAAACATTCAGTGGTGATTTGTGGCATCCCATATGCTGAGAATGTTAATTCAATATTGAATCTCTGCATTTCATAATTAGGCCATAAATCTGCTGTCATGGGAGAAAATTGTTGTCACTTCAGCTTGTTCTCAATCATGGATGGTGAAGCAGATATTTGGCATCATACTGGGCCTCCGTAGAGATGGATGACCTGCTGTCATGCTTGCACAAAGTTTAATCTGCATGCAAGAAATATATGAACACGAGTGTTTCCTTTCAAAGTTATCCAGTGAATGCATACATGGATGCATGTTTATATTACTTGCAGAGACTGTATCTGAATGTAGATGCATTATGCACAGGTATTCAGTATTGTGAGTCAAAATGGTAATTTGTTAAAAAAAATGAGACGCCTGTCAAATAGTGGTTTTCCTTTGCTGCCATCTAGTGTTTGATTTCAATGCATGCTGCCACTCATTCAGCCTGATGGAGTACACTCTCCTATTTTGACACTCATGACTGAAATTCATCCCAGGCAGATGGTACGGTGTAGTCGCTCGATTACAACAAATGTGAACATGATGTGTAACTTGTCTTCAAACCAAATGTGTTTATAATTTGAACATCAGTTAAAGGGGTAACAAACGGAAATAGCAACGATACCGTCAAGTTGTTGTGACAGTATGTTGGCTTTATAGGAAAGAAGTTCATCTTAAATCACCACCAATTCTGGAAAAATAAAAACACATAGAGATTACAGTTTTACAGTACATCATATTGCAAATCTGCACCATCACAGCTCTTAATCTCAACTCATAAAGTGTTTCATTTGTTTTTCTTTTTAATTCTGTACATCCACAGAGGAGAATTGTTTATATTAAGAATGGTGTTTAGTCTAAAACCATGAGAGACTATTGTCCTGGGACACTGACTTTCAGTCATTGTTATAACCAGGTAGCTCTAACAATGGACATAAGAGCTAATTTAGGTTACCCAATCCACCCAATATAAATTCTGCTAAATGTTCCTTCT
>VUQK01011149.1:30352-40648 GCA_015106715.1 Bujurquina vittata
AAAAAAAATTTACACAACCCCCCCACCCCTCAAAAAAAAAAAAAAAAAAAAAACAACCAAATGTCACCAAAGACACAGCACAGTGGAAAAAAATGCTACTTTTTGCATCATTTTTATTCTCTTACTCCAGTTTAATGTCACATTCCATTTCCACATCTTCAAAGAACTTGTGGGCCACCATTTCCAGGGCATCATTTGGCCATGAATGAAACCAGTCAATAGTGCAGCAGTTAATAAGGGAAGGGAACATCCTGAGACGGTTCCTGAATGCATCACCGATGGGACTCATGGCTGTTAAAAACAATATTTTCCAGTTAGAAACACATATTCAAATCTAAGTCAGAAAGGACATTTTAAGATACCCACCTAGCACGATGTGAAGGTTGGCCTTCACACGGTCAATGAAGAAGTTATACATTGAGAGCGGGGTAACATCAATCTTTCTGCCTTCAATCCGTGCGATACCCTGTGCTTTCTCTATTATATCAGCACGTTCATCAGCAGCAAAGATGTTAGGCACATCCCCCGTGTTAAGCAGCATGTCAATGTCCTCCAGCATGGCCTCATCCTTGATTTGGGTGTCACTGAACAGAAACACAAGACTCTTTCCCTCAATACCTGCTTTAAGCATCATCTGCTTCAGGTCATCACGCCAGTCCAGCATGCTGTAGTTCTTGGTCAGCTTAATCTGAAACAGGACATAATCATTGATGAAGGTACCCAGCTTTGTGGCACTTTGGCGTCCTGAGCCTCCAATACCAACAAGAAGAAGGTGGCCACTGTGTTGTTTAAGTACGCGGCAGATGCGAGAGATGTGCTCAATAGCAAACTTGAACATCACAAGAGGCATGGGTGTCTTGCTGCAGCTGTTGTATTCATCCAGGTAGAACTCCATCACTTCTTGTAGGACATGGAAGTCTGTGATTTCATCATAGTCCCTAGTGTTAGAATCAGGACTGGCATAGTCACCAAAGAACAAGCTACGGATGCTCTCATCAACAACCTTTTCACCTAGGCTGAGATGGTTCAGGAGCTAGAAAGAAATAGGAGAATTTTAGAATTGAACTTAGAACCTGCAGCGTCAAATGTAGATAAAATTGGAGTGTATAAAGCAGAATTGCATTGCATGCAATGTGCTAGGCAAAAAATTATTGTTTAAATTTTACTAAAATGATTTCTGATTGTGTTCGTGCATTAATCAAATAGCATGTACCTTGTCCAAACTTATCTTAAAGAAGTTTGAACTTTTATCTTTGACAATGTTAAAAAATGTCTCCTTGTCTTCATCGTCAATAAGTCGGTCATAGAAAACACGGTAAACCTCGTGAATCCACAGACGGATCAGTTTGTCTTCATCCTGACAAAATACATGCAAGAATGCACGTGAATAAGCAATCAGAGCAAATCAGAACAGTAATTTTTTTAAATTTCACAATTATTTCCACTCTTACCTTCATGTGTGTGTGTGGAGCCAAAAGTACACCTTGTATAACTCGAGCAAAGTCTCGCAAGTTGAAGATGTAGTGAGACTTCGAGGGTGTAGGGAGGAAGCTAACCATGGTGTCTTTATAGACAGCCATGGTGGCTTGGACCATGATCTTCCCTAGCCTAGCATGAAAGATAATTAGATTATTTATGGCAGCCTTGGCTTGACAAAAATCCAAAAAAGAATAAATACATAGACAATTTACCTGTAGAAAGAGGGATCGAAGCCTTTGCTGAAGTGCCAGTCACAAATGGAGCTGAATATTTTCATCAGTGTTTCGTCATCAAAGGAATCAATTGAGATGACATTCAAGTGACGAGTGAAACGACCTAGCATTTCAAACATTTTGTTAATCACGGTAAACCTTTTGGCTGCCACTGTCTTGAGAATGCATTACATCACACCCCCCCACCACCAACACACCTGTGATTTTATTTTTCCCACCACCAGGAGGTCCCATTGCAGACATAAATAGCACATCCACTATGTTCAACCTGGAGGTGTCTTTCTTGTCATACCAGTGCTGGTGGTCAATCCATTGTCTTAACAGCTCAATTGGTGGCTGGGCACCATATATTTCTTTAGCTGGCATGTTCAGATCATCTGCAGACAACAGGTCATAAAATGTACCAATATCTTTATATGTTACATACCTATTTAATAATACTTCTTTTTGATTTTGTATGTGCAACCATCTGTACCAACAAAGACGACACACTTCTTTCCCACAGGTGGTCCAAACACCCCTTTTCTTCTTCGGTCCAGCTTTGCCATGATAATGT
Source organism: Bujurquina vittata (assembly GCA_015106715.1). Taxonomy (NCBI): domain Eukaryota; kingdom Metazoa; phylum Chordata; class Actinopteri; order Cichliformes; family Cichlidae; genus Bujurquina; species Bujurquina vittata. Next base: position 32,621 of record VUQK01011149.1, read on the forward strand.
CTTGGGTCTGATTTGCAGAGGTACGAGCTGAGAAGTTGATGCAGTTTGGTATGTACTGCTCCTTGGGCAGCTTTACCAAAAAACTTTTGCTGATGACAGACTTGCCAGTGCCAGTGGGTCCTACAAACATCAGGGGTATTTCATGTGCCAGGTAGGTGCGCAGGAAAAAAAGCTGACGTGTTGTCTCCATGGTGGGAATGATGAGGTCCGACACCTAGCAGGGGAATATAGTTTCAGGGGGAAATGTATCTTTGTATCCGACAGCAAAAATCTGTGTAAACAAACACACTCACATTGGCTCCAGCTGGTATGATGTTCTCTTCCCTTGAAACTGAATCAGTCCAGATATTCCATTGTCCTTGTCCTTCTTTATGGAAATAATAGTCATAGACTGTGCCTGCAAAGCAATTAGTAAACATATATTTCTACTGGTAAAAAGTTTAATTGGTATGTAACCATATACACAGTATTGCTGTATTTGTTTGACCTCTCTCAGGAAAGATGCCGTTCTTTTTGAACTTGATGGTTTTGGGGCGAGGGTGCTCATCATACATGTCCATGATCAGTTTGCGGTAGAATACATCAAACTTCTTGCGACTATCTCCAGTTATGGTAGCACCAAGAGACCATACCACAGCAAATAGGAAAAGACCCTGCAGCCACATGGTTTTCTGCTGGCTGGACATATTCTGTGTGGTTTCTGACGCAGAAATTTCATCTGGTATTGACAGGAATATTAACACACACACAAGTGTGCGTGAAATATGAATACATATTGATTAACCAATTATCAACTACAAGTCATTCTTACTAACCCATCAGGCAGGAAAACAGCTTCATCAGGCTTTGTGCCAAGTGGATGGGAGATGTTTGCACCACAAAGTGACATTCTCTGTCTATAAAGTCTAGACATGGCTGAACTAACCAATCAAACAGGTCCTTGATCTATGGGACACAAGATCAAACAAGCAGATTCAAGATATATAATCCTCAAGCCCTTAAAGTGAGAATATATGTTAAAAGCTAGCTCATGAAGACATGCATGTGTGTAATCCCACCAGCTCTGTATGTTCAGTACTCAGGCTTTCAGGCAGTGTGTTCATATAGGAATCTCTTAAAGGCGACCAGCCCAGCTGGTGAGGTTCCATGTAGATCATACCACACCTTCAGGTATAAATTTACATTCAAAAAGAAAATAAAGGTCAATATTTTATTCTTTTGTACTTCTGATTATAATCTATGTCCTAGCGGCTTACCTGCTGACAGTAGCTGGAGAGGCTTGCTCCAAGTCAGCAGGTTCGAATATCAGACTCATCTTTGGACTCATCTGGATGATCTCACCACTCATCAGACAAAGCTAGAAGAGAAAAGACATTGTTAATTGCAGGTACATCTACTGACAAGACAAAACAAAACAAAACCCCAAAAAAATGTCCTAACCAAACTTTATAAAAGTAAGAAACTAGGAAAGACATCAAAATGACCCGTACCTTCTTGTTGTCATCTAGCACTGTATTCATGTTCTCAATCCAGACCGCATCAACTGGCCCATCAAAGATGATCCATTGTCGATCTTCTAAGGGGGAGACCGTCTGATCCCTGAAAGAGGTGGCCAGGACACCATCAGACCACTCCTGGCTGACTGGATCAAAGCAACCATACAACTGGCCCATGGTTATGGCTTTGGGGTTGATGATGCAATAATTCACTGCAAACTCATCCATCAGCTTGGCTAAATAAAGAAAATTTGCATAAAAATGTAAACAGAGTAAGACAACATAAGAAAAAAATTACATGAATTAATGGCTTACAATAGGCCAGTTTGTAGCAAAAATGTGGTGGTGACAGAAAGGTGCTGACAAGCACATTATAAACAAATACAAAAAACTTGCCATTGTAAAGATCTCCAAGGGCAGCAGCAAGAACTTTATAGGCAGAAGTCTTTCCTCCTAAAGGATCTCCTACTATCATGAAGCCATGACGCACCAACATCATCTCATATACCTGTACACACAGTTAGAAATTAATCCTACAAACATTTATAATTTTAAAATGATAGCACGACAGAATATAAATCTCAGTAACTATAGTTATATAAACCTTTGGTTTGTGTTCTGTGGATAGCACCGTTATACTCAGTACCTGGATGATTTTGCCAATGAACCATGGGACAGGCTGGAGGTTTATCTTAGTAATGTTGTCACTGATTGCTTTGAGGAGGAGGTCATAGTTTGGTTTTGGAAGGACGACTCCAGGAAATAAATCAGAGATGATACCCTGCGGGGAGCAGCAGGAGAATGATACATTAACATGCCCTGGCATGACAAACTCAGTCTATCAGTGGAGGTGGTACAAAAATCTGACACCTGAAACAATGGCACATCCTGTGCCAGAAACTTGGCCATGTTGACATCCATCAGCGCTCTAAGCAACAGCACGCTCTCATTCTCTTGAGGATACTTCAGCTTCAGGTTCCCTGCTGCAGTCAAGACAGATTTCACAGCTCGCATACCGTAGTCATAGTGATGCTGAGAAGACAATTGCTCAGAGCACAAACGGTAGGTGGCCACGATCTTCTGGGCCAAACTGTAGATAAAATTACAATTAAAGGTTAAGCTTTAATCAAACAAGTCTGGTTCATAAAATAATATTCAGACTAATATTTTGTGCAATTTCTTTCACTTATACCTTCGAGATTCAATGAAGCCCATAGAATATAGTGAGATTTCACCAATGAGACCATAGTCTGGAACCATCATAGCCACCGTCCGGAAAAGAGCCTAAAAACAAAATTACCAGCTTCGCCTAAATTTCATTCATCTTACTTATAACTCATATTGTATTAACTGTATATTCCTTATCTGAGTTTGGTTTGATATGTACCTTTAGGTTGTCAGGAAGCTCAGCCCTGCCAGCATAACCAGGGTTCATGGTGATAAAGACTGAACAGGTTGGGTTTAGAGAAAGCTCCGTTCCCTCGAAAATAAAAGTTTTCAGATTCTTGCCAATTGCCTGCTGTATGCACAGAATCTGCTGAGCCACCACAGAAAGCACCTCCACCTGTGACACAAAAGCATTACTGTTATGAGTAGGCCTGTAAACAAATTTGTACACACACACACACACACACACACCCGTAGCACGCACGCAGGCACGCACACACACACACACACACACCTAATTTAATGGTATAATTGTGCTGCACATTTCCCATTTCTCCCTCTGACATGTCAAAGCTACTGCCGACCCCACATTATTACCTGTTGTTTCAGCCCCTCTAACACCCCAGAACCCACCTATAGCCTCAGGGGGAAATTTTATTTACTCAAAAAAACATTGAAAATATTTCATGTGATTCATATTTTATTGCTCATATTTTAAAAAGTCAGTATTCTTTTACGATATTTCCTAAACTTTAAGGAATTAGCTTTTAAGTATTTTTACTGTTGCTGAAGTTGTTGGACTCAAACAGTAATCCTAGGTCTTTCTTTTTTTTGGAACTCGATATTATTTAGTTCACATCAACAATGATACATTTTCCTCATACAAATGCTTTTTTCAGCTGGTCATACCCATGCCTTTTGCTTGAGTATACTCAAGCAAAAGGCAGAGAAATAACAGCCTATCAGAGAAATAAAATCAATAAAAAGTAAATAAATAGAAAAATAAATAGGGGTGGGGGGTATTCACTCTGAAGCATAATGGCCTGAATAGGAGTGCAGATGTGATGTATAGAATGTAGGTAGACTGAACTTAAGGTTCATATACTTCATTGTATTAATATGGGCATGACAGGATTCCATCTTTCAGTAAAAATGTAATTTTGCACCCTTAATGAATAGGTAATTTGCTCCATCTGATAGATGTCCCATACTTTTTGGATGTTATATGTGTTTCAACCATCTAATGGTTTCACATTTTAATGCTGCCATGAGAAGTATATTAAAGAGATATTTCTTGGTCTTCATGTCCATTCCCTCAGGCATTTCTCCCTATAATACCACCATAAGACTTTCAGAATATCCTTTTTAAAAACTACTTTAAGAACTTCAAATATCTCAATCCAAAATACACTGGGCTTAGCCACGGACAGAAAATATGAGTGTGATTGGCAATCTGGCATCTGCAGTTTTGGCATCCTAACATGAGCTAGGGTGTATTGGACCCATCTTAGCTGTTATTTCTGGTGTTCTAAAAAATCTGGTTATTGTTTTCCATTTAAATTCTCACCATGCGTAAGAGTTTGTGACCAAATGTACACCAGTGCATATCTCCTTCCAGGAATTATATGCTATAATCACATTAATTTCTACTTCCTTCCTCTGCTTTATCTTTAGGGAGTCAGGCTTTTTCCATAGACAAAAATGTATCATATAGTTAGAGCAGTTAGTGAGGTTAGGTTAATTGGTGATTCTAAATTGCCCATAGATGTGAATGGTTGTCTGTCTCTCTGTGTTAGCCCTGCGACAGGTTGGCGACCTGTACAGGGTGTACCCTGGATAATTTACTGATTATTTTTATATTTTTCTTAGTGGGATTGTGGAGCCCTTTCACATTATTACTTATGATTTTCAGCGCATCACTCATTACACAGAGTATGAGATTTATACTTTGACCGTGGCCGGAAGTAACCCTTCTGGACGTGATCACTTAAGAAGTGGGATTTAAAAACAAAACCAAACAGAGTGGAATAAACAAAACTAGTTACTACAGCTGTACCTGAGTTTCTTGGCTTCAAAAAATGCGTAAATAAAATGAAAATATGATGACCTTATTGTCATGCTTTGTGGTGAATCCCCAGGGAACAGGGGTCAGAACAGGGAAAACACAAAACATGTGAGAACTACATTTTAACATTATCAGTACTACTTGGGACTTAGTCCCTAGCTGCTAAAGGCAAGCAGTAGAAGTGCACAGTCTAGATGGGGTTTGACTGTCTGTAAAGTTGGCAATCCAATTCACATTGTAGGACCTCCGCAGCATCATCATCATAGTGTAGTTGGCAATAATAACTCATGGTTTCTCCCAGTCTCCCCATTTTTTAGCGATGAGTCAGAGGGATAGGTTAGTGGTCCATCTAAGATGGACTAGTTCTCTCTGATGATTCTGGAAAGGGCTTTAGAGCCGCTGGAATCCAGTTGTTCTTCAGTGCCAACTATCCGGATGTTGCACTATCTCATTCTACCCCTCAAGGTCTTCACATTTGTCTCTCAGGGTCATCACCAGGTTTTGTATACTGTTAACCATAGTTGGTACTTCATCAGACTGTGTTGATAAGCCATCCTTCATATCTTGGATGCCCACTTTCATATGATCAACTTCTGCTCAGATTGCTTTTCTGCTGTTAGCAATTTCATTCAGAGGTCAGATTTTTAAAAATGACACTTTGTATAGATATATATCACTGTAAGTTGAGATGCATGCCTATCAACTGACAAATATGGGTGAAAACAAGCTTACAAAACTCTAGTATCAAAGTTTTATATAACTTGAAATATGTCAATTAATCTAATTTAAGCCCATTTAAAAGAGTTAAAACACTTCATCTAGTTTTATACCTGAGCAGTGGAAGATTGCTTTGCTTTCCTACCAAACGGGGGAAAATAAATACTAACTAAAAAACAGGAATAACATTTTGACTCTGAAATAGGTTATCGGCCTAATTGTTTACCTCAATACGATTGAACTCATCGAAGCAAGCCCAAGCTCCTGACTGAGCAAGTCCTTTGAAGAACTTACTCATAGCCTTGTAGTCCAGACCATCTGAACAGTTGAATACCACACACTAGAAAAAAAATTATTTAATGTGCAACTAAAGAAATTATAGAAACAAAGTAGGGATCAATGTTTTACTATAAAATGCTGCAGGGTACCTGTTTAGCCAGAGCTTTTGCTAAATCTTTTGTAGTCTCAGTCTTGCCAGTTCCTGCAGGACCCTCAGGAGCCCCACCTAAGTTCAACTTCAAAGCCCCCAAAAGGGTCCTGATATTGATATTGAGTGATATTGTAAACAGACCTTATACCATTTATATTTAAATAAATGTTTGACACTGCTGCATGTTAGAAAACATTTTATTTTTTACCATAATTTTACTTTACTTATCATTAGCTAAATAAGTAACCAAACTAAAGTTACCTATAGCAGCGATCAGTAAGTGGTGTGATGACCAGACGAGGGGAATTGCCCAGATATTCATAGCCATATTTCAAACAGGTGGTAATCATCCGCAGCATCACTTCTCCATCCTCCCAAAAGTAACGCAACTGAGAAATCCATGCAAAGTCATTCAATGAGGAGACATTGTCCTCTGCAAGTTTTGCAACAACATCTCGAGCTAGGAGAGGGGAAAAAAGCACTGAATTTAAAACAGGCAAAATTCAAGATAATATATTTGATTTCTTTAAAATATCTGCTTGTTTTGGTATTTTGATATTACCATGAACATCAATCACAGTAAGAGCACCAAGGGTCATCCTTGCCCCTCCAGGCAGCTTCCCACGCACTAGCTCTACAATGTCAGCAATCTGGGCATTGCACTTCTCCACATAGGCCTTTGGAAGATAAAACCAATACACATTAGACTAAATTTTAAAGTATCGCACAATATCATTTCATTATTTATTTTTTTCTGTAGAAGTTAGTGAGTGAATCTAAAGACTGACAGGCAGAGAGTTGGTCTGGATGGCTTCAGACACTTCACTGGTCCAATAGATAGAAGAGGCACAAATAACAACTTGGCCAGGCCACTGTAACACCCACTTCTTCCGGGGTACCTACATAAAAAAAAAACAAAACATTATACAGATAAGTTTGAACTCTCAATAAATTAACATTACATCTGAATCAGGATAACAGCAATGATGTAAATTTTATACAATATTTATACAATATTCTTTAATCACATTTTATAAAACCATCCAACTCATAACTTCTTCTTTGAGCTGCTCCCTTTAGGGGTCAGATCATATGCCTGCATTTCACCCTATCTCTTGGATCCTTTTCTGTCACATCAACCCTCTGCATGTTCTCCATCACTATATCCATGAACCTTCTGTGTGGCTTTCCTCATTTCCTCTTCCTCGGCAGCTCCATCTTTAACACCCTTTGTCCAGTATATCCACATTCTCTTCTGTGCACATGTCCAAACCAGCTCAGCCAGGCCCGTCTAACTTTGTCTCCATACTGCTCAACCTGATATTCCTCTCTGATGTAGAGTACTTATTTCTAATCCTGTCCATCCCGGTCATTCCCAATGAAAATCTTCATCTCTGTCACCTCCAGCTCTGCGTCGTCTTTTTTTCGATACCACCAGATTCAAACTATACATCATAGCAGGTCTCACTACCATCTTGTGAACCGTTCTTTCTACTCTTGCTGCTAACCCTTTGTCACAGATAACACTTGACACTTATCTGTCAACCTGTCAATCACCATTGCAAACATGAAGGGGCTCAGAGCAGATCCCTAATGCAGATGCATTAGGGATCTGCTCTGAGCCACCTTGAAACCATCTGTCACCACACTCCTCACCATTGTCTTGCTGCTCTCATACATGTCCTACACCAGCCTCACATATTTCTCTATCACTCCTGACTTCCTCATGCACCACCATAGTTCCCCTCTTGGCATCTGTAATGGAAAATTTTACTTTAACATCTCATGTGTTGTTCAGCTGTGGAGTGTGTGACCATAAAGTGACCTGTAGGTTGTAAAAACCAGAGTCCTTATCTGTAAACAAGTACCGTTCTCCTCTCAGGACTCCAAATTCCTTGAGGTCACATTTCTTAGTTTTAGTGCCCTTTTGGTTCATGTCTCTTTGTGCAGGAAGGTGTAACTGGGGGAGACATGCAACAGGGAAGGATCTCCTCTTCTTTATTGGTTGGGCCAAGAAGGGGGAGGACAAGGAGGCTGTGAAGTGTATAAGTACATTGTGTTTCTGTGTGGATTGGCAGAACTCACTCAATACCCCTCTGGGGGTATGGGGTGACCTCTCCTCATATGAGAATAAACCATGTAAAGGAATCTTG
>VUQK01011151.1:0-13369 GCA_015106715.1 Bujurquina vittata
GCCCTCTCCCCTCCCTAGCGGATATCTACACCTCCCGCTGTCTCAGCAGAGCCCAGAACATCATAAAGGACAGCTCCCACCCTGGCTTTGAACTGTTTGACCTGCTGCCCTCTGGCAGGCGCTACAGATGCATCAAAGCCAGAACAAACAGTCTCAAGAACAGTTTCTTTGCCAGACCAATCACTACTCTGAACTCACACACACCCCTACTCTAAGTGCACAATACCCACATCTCTGTGCATATCATGAAAGACTCACCATCTCCATCTATTTGTGTATATTATTTTTACAATGTATATATTGTAAAAATAATATACCTGTATCTGAAGATGTCTGTATTCTAATACATTTTTTCTGTATATATATTATGCATTGTCTCTTGTATATTTTAATGCACTTTTACTTTCTGTATATTTTTCTTAGATTATATTTTGTTTTTAGGAAGTCTGACTTTCTGTTTATGGCACCGATCAGGAGTGGCCCTCCAATCTCATTGTACATCCTGTATAGTGACAATAAAGGCATTCTATTCTATTCTATTCTATTCTATTCTATTCTATTCTATTATATTCAGCTCACCTGTCCTCCCCTGCAGTCTCCACTCCTCCTGATTACCTGGAGTGTGTGTATATCGCCTGTGTCCTCCTCCTGTTCTTTGTCGTGTCCTTGTCGTTGGCTCCTTCACGTTGTGTGTTCTGTGTTTTCCCATGTTGTTTCCAAGTTTCCATCTAGTTTCCTAGTTAGTGTATCTCTGGCACCTGTCCATCCCTGTGTATATTTAGTCTATTTTCTCTGTGCGATCCAACAATAAACGCTACATTTAAGTTCAGACCTATTTCTGTCAGCCACACAGCCATTCCATGACACAAGCGACATTAATGTAGTGTTACTATTAGATACAAAATGATAGCATAGCATAGTAGCGCCTCCCATAGCCACTGATGTCAGTGGTTCTGACTTTAGACCTGGCAGTTTTGTGGTGTCGTGTCAGTGCCAGCTTTTTAGCAGACATGCATCAAACTGGTTTTAATCATTGGCAGTGTACTGGTAGAAATGGGGTATGAGACTTTCATTATGGGTATATGTGTAGAATCATCATAATACTTTAATTTATCTTACCATTTGATTTACTTGGGCCTCTGTCACACGGACCTAGAAACCTGTTGCCAACCATCTGAAAACCACCAGTGGTGAGATAAAAATGTGTCCTCCCCGAATGGTTGAGTGGTTGCTGGCAGTTGCTGTGAAATTGTTTAAGCCCAATTTACAGGCCTACAGACAGGCCAGTGAACCTCTGGCACACAGGGAAAAGTGTGTATTCAGGTTGCTGCCAGTCTCTACTGTGAAACTGGTTGCAAAGATGTATAAGGTGCTGCACTGAAAACCTCCTTCCTCCTGTCCATTTCTGGTTTGTGCTGCACTTTTCCAGGTTTCACTGCAGGTCAGAGAGTAAACACTTAGTGTTTGCAGATATGTCACTGTCTCTCAAACACATAATGGGTGACGGGATGACCAACACAATCACAAGGAGGTATTTAGTGCAGCACCCTCTTTGTGAGGGATTTCACCAAGCGACTGACGGTACACATTTTTCCCTAGCAACTGGAGGTTGCCACAGGTGTCGGCGGGTGCATGATAAATAAAAATAGGAGAAACTGAAATTATTTTAGATTGGTCAATGGTTGTTAAATGTATTTCCTCTAAAAAGATCCATGCATTTTACTCCACCAGTGACCCACTTCATTGCAACAGTTGCCTGGCTCCTGTTGGTTTGGCTCCAACTAGATGATGAATTAATCTGGCATTGTAAAATGAAAGAGCAGTTGAATTTTTAAAACTCCACTGAGCGCATTAGGAGCACAAACAATTAGAAAACTGGCAGCGTGGACCACATCAAAATGTTGTCAAAATGTGTGTTGCTAGTGTGACATTTTAAATGGCCAGTGCTCGATTCCCCCCCCCCCAGCACCACCAAGGGAGGACTACTAAACTACAAATAGAGGTACGTGAGCTGTTTTTTTCTTCATCCCGCTTAACTCTTAAACCGTGCTCAAAAAAAACCCATAATGACATGGCTGAGCATCAGAGTCTGGAGTCATCTGAAATGACATTAAATTCTGGCACAGTGGTGAGAGAAAATCAAATCCCAGTTAGAGTGAAGGCAATTTCAGGCTGGAGATGGAAATGAGTTGTAGTCTGATATCAGGCTAGGCAAACTGTGACTTCAGTGTTGGGCGGTCTCACTGATCAACCGACAGACCACCAGCTCTGCTCCAACATCTGGTATCAAAAGCGCGGCTAGCATTGAGTTTTTACACCCTACATTACAGCTCTCTTGTCCAGTGTGTGTACTGCTCAGTGGCAACAGCCTAGAGGAATTAGCAGGAGACTGGAAGGTTGCCAGTTCAAATTCTCAGACCAGTCAGTAAAGTAAATGACTAATGCGCTCCCCGCTCACTGAGTAATAACCAAAGAAATCATATGTCGAAATGGCCTTAAGCAAGGTGCTTAATCCCTGACTGCTACAGAAAAGCTGCTTAGTTGCAGGAGACAGGAGACGACTCTGGTTTCTCTAAGCAGCCTTGAGGTGTGATGTGTGCAACTGTTTAAATATTTGCAGCTGAGCAGACTTGAAAAGAGCCTGGGGTATTTAGCAGAAATCCTAAATTAAGAATATATTAAATGAAGATAAATCATATGTAAGATGATTGTTGATTTTGGTTAATAAAACTATTATGATGCATGTCATGACTATATATTTATATGTCTATGTGTAACTTTGAAGACAATGTAAGCCCAAATACTTACTCATAAATTTGATTTATGTAAGCTGATTAGTTAGCGGACTTGTCTCTTGTCAGAGAATCATTTTCGTCGTGCATTTTCACTCTGTGCTGCAAATTTTTTTCTGTTTTGTTACTATAGCATTTTGTATCTGAAAATCCTTTATGATCTCTGGAACTAATGTGACTTAGTGAAGCGGAGTATTGCTTTTTGAAAAGGGGAAAACATAAAATTTACTTTTTATTTGAATACCTTGCTTATACGGTCTAAAATAACAAAGTGCAACAAAAGACTGGAAAATAACAAAAGTAACAATATTGGGGGATAAACCTCAGGCCACCCTGCGTTAAAAACTGACACCATTCCTTAGCAGATGAGACTCACATTGAGCTACAACTTCTGAGTGACAATACCAAAATCATAACCAGAGAATCGCCACACTCTTGTGCAAAGCTGTGCTCTGCATATTGGAGATTTTCTGGCTGTGTGAGATAAACTGAAGAAGATGCCTTGAAAACAAAGATGTTTTGAAATAAAGATATGAAAGAAATACAGGTGTCTAATGAATTATTTGATATTATTAAGAACAACAACTCACGACTGGCAAGCAGCAGATACCTTCTTGTTAATATTTCACAACTCAACAGCAACTATGGCGAGGTAGAACTGGCAGCGTGGAGAGTGAGACAGAGATCATCTTCTTGTTAAAGTAATACAAACAATGATCTAATAACAATTTCGTTTATAGCAAAAATGTAGATATAATAACATCCTTTTGAAGCACCAGTCAATGTACAGTAATTGTACTGTTTTGTGTTTGTTATAACAACAGAAAAACTTTGGTATCCAGAAAGTTGTTATGACAGTGTTTGACTGTTGGAGCATCAGGAGAGGTCACTGCTTTCTCTCCTTCAGTGATATATTCTATGAAAGCCGAGCTGCTGCCACTTTGAAAGCAGCAAAATCTCCTGATGCATTTTACCGTACTGACAGTCCTGTTTATTCACACCAGGATCAAGCTGCGGATCTTCCATCACATTATTGTTTTTATCTGAAATAATCGGTTGAGTACGCTTTCCTAACTTCTATTCAAATGCACAGACAAGTATTCATGCACACAAACAGTTTAACAAGCACTGAGTGCATGTACAGTACAGTAGGTTTGCCTGTATACAGCAATGGAACTTGGACAGAGGGTTAGGCGTAGGCCAGTAATGTCTGTAAATGCTGGGAGACTTAGGGGGAGGCTTGGGCTACGAGTGGTAGCCCAATTTAGCGTGGGATTTTTGAAAAAATACATAGTAACTGAAGAAGTCTTTGATTTTAAGCCGTAGACTAAGGAAGCGTCTACCACACATCCACTTACAATTTATTGAATGTTTCCTCGGGTGAACTTCTAAAATGCACCCAGTGTTAAACTTTCAGATTTATGTTGACATGTGGGACTGTAGCCTGATTGGTAGCTGGTAATCATGTGACGAATAATTAAATAACACATTGCATACATTTTAAAAAAATTAACAAGACCATTATAAACACCCAGTTCAAAAGCCAGCGTCTATGATAGATTTATCAGCTGGGCTGATATGTCAGCTGATATTAGCTGTTTGGTATATCAGTATTTATAGTGGTCAGTAAATAAAAGAAGTAAAGCGGAGACGGGTGAAACACCCTTCAACCATGTTAGGAGTACTGATGTTACATAGTTTGTCCATTAGAGGGCACTCTGCAGCTTCAGACGAGGTGTAGCATGGTGGAGAATATAAGAATGTGTGTGCGATGATGCGCTCTGTGTTAAAGGGTTACAGTAAGTTGGGCACCTGTAATCAACAACTTGCTCTGACAATAAAACAAGCTTGGCACTGTGTAACTTGGACACACTCTTAGGCCCCATTAATGCTAAACAGAATATACAAGTATTGGAGGAAAAAAATGCTGCCATCTACAGGACCTCTTTTTCATGGGAGGACATGTAAATTTATCCTCAATGCTATCAAGACTTGTCCCCTACAAGAAATATGAAATGAAAAACACGACAAAGGAAGACCTGAACTGTTGAACAGCACAAATCCCACTTACGGTATCAGCTGTCCTCAGTTCTCATACAGTTCTGTTAAAAGCACTGCGAATATGGCAGAACTCACGAAAATGGGCCGTTCTTGTGAGGTTTTCTTAGTTTAACTTAAAAATATTACTATGCTGCAGAGTAGCTGAATGAAGATCATAGCAAGTAGCTTTTGTTAGTGTAATCCCAGTAGCTTAGATCATATTGATTTATAAGACAGAATTTCGCTCAGATTCTCACGAGGTTCAGAGTGTATGGCTATAAATCCTCTTACACACACACACACACACACACACACACACACACACACACACCAAGCTGAAAATTTCAGTAGTTGGGATTTTTTGTGGAGGGCATGCACACTTGCAATGACCCACAGTACTCATCACTTTAACTGACCGCAAGTGGAGTTTTTCAACCTATATGATGGATTGTTTCCTTTATCCTCGAGTGGTTTTGGACCTTTATTTTTGGATCTGCTCTACAAAAGGGAATAGCCACCAGGGACAACACTGCCTCCTCTAATCCACCAAGTTCTAAATCTCCAGTATGATTCCAGTCTGGAAGAACAATACACCCTGGAGCTTAGGGAAAACCCTGAGAGATATAGAAATATGAGGATGAGAGAAATGGGAATAGAGAACTACTGAAGGGAGTTGAGAAAGTGAATTAAATCCTTGGTGAGTGTAGAATACACTGTTAGCAGATGGTGTATTAGGACTCAGTGGATGGGCTTTGGCCAGAAAAAGTATTTGACTATTGCAGTACTTGTACACAACCCTTTTTATACCATTGATGATGAATTGCGTCAGTCCCTTTTCTTCCAGCATATCTGGAGGCTATATGGTCCCTATCTGTACACATCATAGTTTGCTGTTTGGGGTTTAAAAAGATTGTTTAATTCTCCAAAGTGAAGGATTTTTCAAAAAAGATGACTAAATTGCACCCTTGTGCGAGGAAACCATAGAGAGATACAAGGAGCTGGAGAAAGACAAAAAAGAACCTCAAAGACACCAAGCTTGAAGAAATAATTGGAGTGTGAGAGATGAGTGTTTAGAGAACACAATACCCTGAAGTTGGCATTAGGCTCCTCTGGAAAAGGACAGGAATCCCTTTTAAACCCACCATCCTGCCTGGATCAAGGAAGAACTGTTAAAACTCCCCTTGGGTTCATCCAACAAGAAGGAAAGATAAAAATAGGCCTCCTTTCTTCTGACAAGGAAAACTGTCCTGGGTTCAGATGAACCTTCACTGAAAAGTCCTCCCTTCAGGCACCGTCGCTGGAGATGGGGTGGGAAAAGATTCTGGCTCCTTGATTTTTTTTAAAACACCTGTTTTTATTTCTGTGTCTCTGTCTCATTTGAAAACAAAAACAAAAAATATTATCATTTCACTGTTATTAACTGACTTACAGTCATGCATGCTAATTTGATCCAGGTTGGGTTTTTTTTTTCATATTTTCCTGAAAATCATCATCGAAGGAACATGATTCATATCTCATATGAACATGGTGTCAAATGTGTGAAAAGGAGCAATAATCTCATCCCTCTCATCATCCTTGTTTCCAGCCACGTGAAGCAGCAAAATGTTCTTAAAAACATTAAATGGTCAGCATCAAAGAGAAAGAATAAAGAGTCCTCTGAACATAATGAACATTCAGCAAGCACAGAGCCAGGAGCTGCATGGGTGAGAGCTCCTAATTCAGTCGAAGAATTAGTAAAAAGGTTTCTGTCTTTGGAGTGGTTTAGGAAAATTCTCAGAGCAACTATAAAGAAACAATGGAAACTTTAACCTTAATAAAGAGCCAAGGTTAAACCTATTGCTGCTTATTGCTTAATCAAGGGGAAAAAATGCACAGTGATAATGGGAATATGACAATAGCTGGAACCATAACAAAGCCTATTCACATGCTGTTATTTTCACATAGTTGTCAAATTTCTGTTGGCTTTTATTTTGATACGCTGGTAATTTTTAGTACTTAGTTTGATATTGATAGTGGGCAAATGGTTCGGCTTTTCTATTTCTTTAATTTATTTTTTGGTGAAGAAACTGCCTAACAATGCAAGTCAGTGAAAGCACTCTAATTATTCATGTGATCACTTTGCTAAAGCAGGGTTGTGACAGACCCTGTCATCTGCTCCACTGTTACATTTTTCCATGTGGAAAATATCTTGGCACTGCGATCACTTTAATTTCTGGCATTATTCTGTTTGGTGGGAGAATTGAGACTGTCTCCAATGAGAGCGACCACCAACAGTATTACTTTGTGATCTAATCTGAAGAATTTCATTAACCTAGTGTCATTCAGCCTTTGGAAAATATTTCTATTACCTCTTTGTCTTTCCTCCCCTGCTTAAGAAACCCATCCATCCATTTTGAGCCACTTATCCAGTGAATGGAGCCTTTCCCAGCTGTCATAGGACACACGCTGGACAGGTCACATTCACGCCATGTATGTTTTTGGACTGTGGGAGGAAGCCAACACAGTAAGGGAAGAACATGCAAATCCCACCTCTAAGAAAGGCCCTAGTCTGGATTTGAACCCATAACCTACTTGCTTTGAGGCAACAATGCTAACAACCATTCCAACATGCTGCCCTAAGAAACCTTTATCCTCCTGATTCCAGTTTTTAGGAATTTCAGAACCAAAATGCTTTGTGAATATCTTTTTTTTTTTTTAATTTCTAGGAATTTTCTTAGAATTTCATCACTAGGAGCAACTCTTTGTACTGAGAAGCTTTATGAATTTGGCCCCAGCTTTTATCCTTAGGAGTTGGCTCATCAGGCAGAGCTTAAAAGAATGAATGAATATTGGACTTCATTGCCTGTTTTAGTAATATAATTTGGAGTTAATACAAAGTACTGGTGAACAGGTTTTCCTGGATTTAGTTCAAGTTCAATAAGATTTTCACTCATAAAAGAACACTGCTATAAAGGGCATTTATATATATATATGCTGATACTGTAACAGCTTTATGTATTACAAGCAGAACAGAGACTCTTTCTTGTCGCTGATGTCCCAACATAAAATGCATTATGTACTTATTTTGGGAGTGCTGGAAATTCTATTAATTCCAGTGTTTGTAGAATCTGCAGTTTGCCATTATTAATCACCTGCCATACAGGAAACTGTTATACTGTTGTAAAATATTAATGAGGGATTCAAACTGTGGAAGACGTTTACTGTCATAATTGATAAAGAATAAAAAAAAAATAGAAAACTCAATAAATAGATTAAACTATCAGTGAATGCGCCAAACATCATATTAAAACTAAATGAAGAAATGAATTAATTTATAAAATATAAATATTTTAATTTACTTATGTGTTTATTAAGCCTGGCCACTGCCATGAGAGAAAGCAAACAAATACAGCAGGTGTGGGGTTAAAAATGAGAATGTAATACAAAAAAGAAATTCTCAAACATAAAAATATATATATATAAATCAAAGGAAAAAATGAAATGGGAAAGTGTATATGTGTATATATATATTCATATATTTACTTATAATGATGGCATTGTCAGTCTTCCATACTAGAAGGTATCAGGCTGTAAATGATCTTCATACAATGGAGTGACTCAAAGGGTCTGTAATGGATCAGATATGGAGTGGGGCGCCCCTGCATTGTGTGCTGTATACAATATTCAAAATGCAAAAATCACAGTAAATGCGCCACATGTTTTCCACCATAATGTAGCTTGCATCTCATCAGGTTATTTAGTAATGAACTCAGCGAACTGTGGCTACCCTCAGACCGCCTCATTACTCACAGTAGATCATGACTTTATTATTGCAGATCATCGTGTCAGAATAAATGCGTGATATATGCGGACCCAATATAACATAGTGAACTGTAAAGGAGCATTAATTTGGTTCATTTTGTGTCAGATATTGGAGCCAGCGACTGGAACAGTAAAGTAAGAAAGAGAAACTGTGTATATGGGCTTGTGCTGTTGTAAAGAGCTGTTGAGGCATTTGTATAAATTATTCAGTCTTGATCCTCATTTTGAAATACAACAAACCTTACATGTTGGCAATAGGCCTTGAGAGTGATGCAGTTTGTGAGCAAGAATGGGGCACTGATGCCATTATAATATTCTCTCAGGAGCATTTTCAGAACCTGCAACAGCATCGAATGATGAAAATGGCGTTACCCAATAGATGCATTCACTCCTTAAATAGCAGGGAAATGTGTGGCGGCAGTAGAATACCTATCGGTAATTTAAATGCGCCCTTGAATAAAGGTAGCAGTAAAACACAGATATGAATTTCAGGCCTGCTTTGTCCTGCTTGGATTGGGGCGTGTGGATGCGCATATAAATATCCAAATTTGTGCAGGTTTCAATAGCAGTATGAGTGTGTATTTGTGTTTTCTTTCTTTCTTTTTTGTTTATTTCTATGAGACATTGTTTAAGACTTCACTGCTCTTCCTGAATGCACCTCTACTATGAAAATGAATAGTGGCGATCCTTTACTTAACCATGCCCCCTTTTGGCCCCTGAAATGTGTGAGCCTATTTCCTCATAATGGCTCTACCATGTAGCAAGCTCCCATGGGAGCCTCGTTGCGCTCGGCTCTCTCTGCTTTACTAACCACCTTGTGTGAAGGGAGTGAGTGTGCTATACAGTGCTATGATGAGTGAACGCTGATGAGGGACAGTTATTATGCAGAACTTATTATTCTCTCCCTGCACGGAGGGGATTGTCAGTAGTGGCCCCAGCTATTCATTAATGCCGTAAAATACGACCTGGCCCATGGCGTGTGAATGTGAGTGTGTGTGTGTGTGTGTGTGTGTTTTGCCCACAGGGCCAACCCAGTAGATCTACATTGGAGCTTTTGAAGTAATGAGAACTCATAATCAGTTTTGAGATTTGCTGGACATGTTTATGCACATTTCTTCCTGCTTGTCTGTGCTGCTTGTTTTCTAAAATTCACATGAAAAGAAAGCGCTCAAGAAACTGTTGAATTTCCATGCCATTATTTTTTAATGGTCATGATGGAATAACTGAAATTGAAGGCTTCTATTCCCAAGCAGACACACATACAGTACCAGTCAAAAGTCTATCCAAACCTGCGCTCTTCTAGATCTTGGATGTTGTTCCTGGAATCTGCTGGAGCCATTCTCCCAGTTTGGGGGTCACTACCTTGAGTGTTCCAATTACCGTACCATGGGGACCACTGTTACTGTCACCTTCCACATCCTTTCTAGCTCTTCTGTGAGCCCTTGGTATTTATCAAGCTTCTGATCTTCCTTCTTAATGTTGGCATCACTTGATATTGCAATGTCTATTACTGATGCTTTCTTCCTCTTCTTATCCACCACTACTCTGTCAGGTTGCTTAGCCATCACCAGATCTGGAAGTCCATCTGGAAGATCTTAACTCAGTCATTCTCCATAACCCGTGAGGGCGTATCCCATTTTGACCTCGGGACTTCCAGGTCATACTCAGGACAGATGTTCCTTTATAATATGCTGGCCACTTGGTTATGGCGCTCCATGTATGCCCTCCCTGCTAGCATCTTGCACCCCGCTGTTATGTGTTGAACTGTCTCAGCGACATCCAGTGGTACAGTACATGCCATGCAGAGGCCTGTCCTTCCATGATGGTTCCTGTTCTTTCTACTCTTCTTTCTTTGGGTTTCTGCTTCCTGATGTACTCATGGATTTTTGTTGTTTCATCCGGGATCTTGGTTCTGACACTCACTAGTGCTCGGCCTCCTTCCTTCTACTCAGCGTACAGTGTCAGGGTGCTGGACTTGGGGGTGAAACCCTCCATGCAAGGAGGGTTTCAATGGTAAGGAACTTTCTTGTCTTGATGTCAGTGGCTTCTGTCTCCTCCTTTGACCATTTTTTTTATCCCAATAGATATGTACGTGGGCAAACCTGGTCTCATAACTGTTAGAATCTCCCATGTCTTCCTATGCTCCTATATTAGATATGCAGTATCCCGCATGGTGCTATTATAAATTAAGCCTGATGGCACAAACACTTTCAAACACCAGTTAAAAGTTACCATCTGTGTAACTGTTTTATCTATAAATAATGGAGGCAGCAGAAGCATAGCTGTGATCACAGCATCACGGTATTATCACCATATAAAGTGGATCAAGGTGAACTCAGCAAACATTTGTTTTTTGTTTTCCCAGCATGCAGGCATACAGCAAAATTATCACTGACTTGGACACAATGCACATGGAAGTTAAGTTTAAGTATGCACACAGTAATGACCATTATAAACGTACAACAATTAGGTGTGTGGGTCACAGAGAAAATATTTCATCAAGAGGAGTTTCTTGTAACCACACCCACGAACTGCTCTGAGTAACATGGTGGAGTACCACAGCCGACCCTTTAAAACATCATCCCCCAGGCCTCGTGACTTGTCACCAGGTACTTCTGGGGCCAAATTCTATCTTCATTCCCATCATCTTGGCCTTCTGCCCTCACCTTCAGCCTGCAATCCCCAGTCTCAACCTGTGGTCTCCTGTCTGAGATGATCCTTGCAGTGATTAATGCAGGAGGGAGGTGGAGACCCTGCTGCCGGCTCATCTCTGAGAGCCATTTTAAATCTCTAGCCTGCTGTGGGGCTCAACTTGATGGGAGGCTCTCCTATTTCTGTCCCTCTTTATTGCTGTTTTTGCATCCAGGTTGCAGGAATCTACAGCCGAAAGCATGTCACAATATCCTGACAAGAAAAAGTTCGGTGAATTTCCACCTTGCAACACATTAATTTATGGTGTATATTCAGTGGTGATAAAACCAAGATGAGATATGTGAATAATTTGCTGGGTGTAAATTCTCTTACTGCTTTGTCCTGCGCTCCATTTATCTAATATTGTCGCTGGGATCATTTGGCATGTGTATTATATTAATACATTTTAACATGCCTGAGGAAAGTCTGTGTTTTTGAAATATGTGAACAGAGCCTGAGCAGGAGCTTTAATTTCACTTTCACAACATTTTTTCTCGTGGATTCTTCTGCAGATCTGAGCAACTGTTTGTCACTGCAGTCTTTCAGTCATAATACCTATCACTGGGCTTTGTAAATGACAGGCCTTGGTGGCCATTTTTCATGTGGTTGCTAGGGTAACTGGTTAAATCAAAGAGGTGCTCGGCGTGTGCGTGTCTCTGTGTGTTTCTGTGTGTGAGTGCTGTCCAGTGCTCGTCTCCACGACTGTAACTTCATGATTATTTGAGGGTTTCCCTGTGGCTCAAAACCTCTTGAAAGCGTGCGAGCAGTATAATTTGTTCAAATAGTAAACCCACTGAATAAGAAGGTCGATCACTGTGTGTGTTTGGATTATAAGGATAATGATCATGCTGACAGATAAGAGCTTCCTGAAAGCAGCAAAGATGCCTGTCTGCCTCACAATTACCTGCAGAGGACAGTCATGCTTGAGACCCCCCCATTCCTTAAGCATGCTGCTCAGGTATACGTTATTGAGGCCAACATGATGTTATGATTAGCACACTAACATACTAGAAAAATGGTCATTATATGCCTGACAAAAAGACAAAACCTATCATTTCCCCACTCTGCAGGACTTGTAACCCTTTTTAATGCAGTCCATGGCATCCTTTCAAAACTGCCTGTGGGCCATAGTAGGCTTTAATTGGTGAGCCAGTGATTTTCTGTTGTTGGACCATTGATTTTTATTTGCATAGTTATTTGATGATGGATACAAAGCCGGTGGCAGTCTATTGATCAAGCTTACAGAGGCAGCATAGCGAAGAGATGGGCAAATGGAAAGTTGGGGATTAATCTCTAAAATAGAGGTTCCAGACCAATATTATTGCAGTCTTAAGCCTGTCGGCTTTGTAGTGTATACACAATACCTTTAGATTAATGCAAAATCCACAATACTAATACATGAGGTGTCAAGGATGGGGTGCAAAGAATTTTGTCATTTTTATACATTTTATTGATTTTCATATTATCTCAAAGCAAGTAAGTAATTCAATCCAAGCTTGAAAGAAAGTCGTTTTAAAAACAAGTGAATTGTGACTGTAACAGATTATTATCAGTTCAGTGGATATTTACGTGATCACTGCAGTAAACTTTTTGGGCTCCGGCTGCTGAGGTTTCAATAGTTTGAAATCTGAAAAAGCTCAGTCTTTTTGGAACACAATGACTCATCTTTTGTTTGGCGCTGTTTTGGCTCTATAAAGTGCTTCAAGGCCAGCATAGCTTCATGCAAGAATTACAAAGATATAGTGGGTTTATAATAATAGATGTATTTCTTCTTTATACTATTCATCTGCATCTCTTGAACTGTTATTTCTGCACAAGGGCAAACCTGGTCTTATAATTTTCCATAACAACCATATTCGTATTATGTCCTTGCAGAATGAAACAATTTACCATATAGTTACTGTACGTGGAAGCTTGTAGTTTTTCTCAGATCGGCCTTAAAAGTTAAATTAGACAACAGCTATCTTTTTTTTTTTTTTGAAAAAATTAAGGTCAACCTTGTATTAAAATTGTTTTGGGGGTAATAATCTGGTCTTTTTTCCTGT
>VUQK01011152.1:8449-20704 GCA_015106715.1 Bujurquina vittata
GGAGGCACATCGTGCTCATTAATAAATGCAATATCGCACATTTTTCAGACTTGCTACACTCTTTACAACATGTGGTCCCCCTGTGAGCAGTTAATGCATGAATTAATACTTTAATAGCTTTAAAGCAAAGCTATGACAGAGACGTTAACAGTGACAGATGTCATCTGTGTGCCTCTTCCTTTGTCTTCTTCCAGGAGAACTAGGATTTTAAGTGCCTCTAGAAGCATGTTTTAGTGATTTGGAACTACATGAATAAAAATTCAATTTAACATGATCGATAATTTTAAACATTCTTTTAAAACCTTTATCAGCTTAAAATTCAAAATAATCACAAAGAAATTCATGAAAAAAAGAAAACAAACACTGTCAATTTCTCCTTTTTTCCAGAACCTAACAAAGTCAAAGACCTGACCATCACTACTGTGACAGAAAGCTCTATCTCTCTGAGCTGGAACAGACCAGAGGGAAACCTGGATTTCTATGAGCTGACTTTTATGCGTAATGAGAACACCATGATGATTACTGAGGCAACAAACAGCACAGTGGTTGATTTTTTGATACCTGGAACTCTCTACAATTTCACCATCACCTCAGGCGTCAATGACAAGAGTGCATGGAGTGAGCAAGTGTCGGTCTCAAATTATACCAGTGAGCTTTTGTTCATTCTTTGTCACATATCTCCTTTCCACATATGTAACCTTCACATGTGTTTTTCTGTTTTTCAGTAGTGAACTTGAACAGGAAGTGTAACATATGAGCGAAACGAGGGAAAGGACATCTTGTGTCTAAACCAGGAAGCATTTTTCAGCTCCTCATTTCTTGCTAGCGTGATATGAAATTCAAATAAGCAAAGGCAAATGAGAGACACCTGGAAAGTTTTCCTGGAAAACACAGTGCTGTGTCTGTTTTATGTTCACCTGTTTGTTCCTGCTTTCAGATCCTGATAAAGTTTACAACCTGAGCGCATCAGGCAACACAGATAGGTCCTTGATAGTCACCTGGGATAACCCTTATGGAAACTTCACAGACATCATTGTGAAAGCTACGAACAGCAATGATTTGTATGTATTTGCAGATGGACAGCCACACTGTATTCACATCTACACATATTTGTCTGAACAGAGTTGGTGATCCATTAATGTTTTTCACACTGTGATGACAAGCTACTAATAGGACTTTTTGCCACAAAATTAAATAGAATTAAAATAATCAGAATAAATAGTTTGGTCTGCCGTGCTGTTTATCCACACAGATTGTTTCGCTTTGAGTTGCCCAAGTTTTTGGTGCTTGAAGTCACTCAAAGAAAAAGCATAATTCTCGATTAAATGAAAAATACTGCATTTAAAAAATTCAGCAGCAATGTTTCTTTCCAAAAATCATGACCTGGTTACTTGAGAAAAAAAAAAACCTTCCTGTGAGTGGGAATATTTGTAGCCAAAGGGCATACCATCAGTGCTTACATGCTGTCACACCATCACTGGCACTAACCTCCTGGCAGGTTTGGGTGTGTGCTTCCTTCTGCACACTGATGCAGTGATAAGTAGCTCCTGATTTTGAGACAAACTGTCACTTTATGTAGTCTGATTACAGTCTGAATAGGTCCTTGACCTGTATGAAAAGAAGAGTGGTGTTTTATTCGTGAACTTTAGTAACGGTTTCTCTTTTTAACAGTACATTGTTTGAACAAGCTGTAGGAACAAATTCATCAGTGACTGTAACAGGGCTGCCACCAGGTTCAGAGATATGGATCTATGTGACAGTACGACTCAATAAGACTGTGGCCAGGTTGGGAAAAACCCAAAACATCTCCAGCTACACAAGTAACTCTTTCTTATTGTTTTGAAGCAGATTTTTCTTTGCTGATGCAGAGAACTAAATAAACAGCTACTCTGTCGTGCTGCACTGATCACCTCTAATCTGATTGCATGTGTTTTGTGTAGCTCCTGGAAAGATTTCAGATTTGACTTTGACTACAACTGCAACCTCCCTTAATGCTACCTGGACACGTCCTAACAGTAGTTACACATCTTTCACCGTCGACCTCTATCTGAATCAAACGTTTGTAACAAATAAAACAGAGGTAAAAAACACTGAAGTGAGTTTTGATAATCTGAAGAATGCTGCCAATTACACCGTGAAAGTCTACACAGTGAGTGGAAATCTCATTGCCGGACCAGTGAATGCCTCCAAGTTCACCTGTGAGTCGCTTTTGCCCTTTTTTGTGTTCTGAATTGTTTGTTGCCACAACAAATATTTACTGGTTTAAAACAACTCAATCCTTGTTCTAAAAAGACAAATCTATGGAAGCCCGTTAAATGCTGCTGAGAAATAAATAAACAATTAACTGTCAAGCAGCGCTAAGTTGAATTTTCAGGTCACTAAGTATCTCAAAATTTTGATTTATTTCTGAGTAAGTTGAAATTTTGATATATGGAATGTAAAGCAGTGAGAATGAGATTATTTTATGAGTCTGAGGACTGCAAAATAATAACCATACATCGATTTGTAATTTTCTCCATCTTCTCTGATTTCAGTGCCATGTCCTCCTCCTGATGCCAATCCCACTAAAATTGGAAGTGACAGCATCACCTTTTCGTGGGGACGACCTGATAACACAGAAACACCCACGTACAATTTTACACTCAAATCCAGCTTCTGGGGTCAGAGCTGGTCTTATCAAACCAGTGAACAGAATTATACGTTTCCAAACTTGAAATCAGGGACTTACTACTCTTTTGAAGTACGCACAGTGGCTGGTGGACAACAAAGTGATGCATTACACCGTGTAGCTTGTACAGGTAAGATTTTCAGATCTAAAAAGGAAAAACTGTAAACAACATGCGTGCTCATTATTACCAATGTGTTTCCTAAGAATTTACAGTTTCAATCTGTGAAATTGCACTAAAAACAGAATCTGCAATATTTCTATTCTATTATTCTTCATTCTCTTCTGTTTAGCCTGTTCCGGGTCTGGGGAGAGGTGGTGGCTGAAGCCGATGCCAGCTATCATAGGGCTAGACCCTTATATTTTTATTTTATTTCAACATCACTGAAGAAAACAAGACACTATTAAACAGCACAAGGAGAATTATGTGATTTAAAAAAAATAAACAAAAAATAAGTGTTTCGTATATTAGATGAAGCACTGTTTGCATTTATGTCAGCTTTATATTAGAATCCTTTACCCAGCTTCACCTCGATAGTTTCCAGTAAAGTTAGGTGGATGCATGTCTCACCTGCTTTTTGCTTCTGAGATCAGTTCTGTTTTGCCCTGGTGTTACTGATACACAGCAAATACTATTTAGCTACTAGAAGAGTCTGTATTACTGCAAACTGAAGAGAAGGTGACAGTCCCCGATCACTTTAACAAGTTATTTCAAAACATTTTCTAGCATTCCCCTCTCCAGAAGCAGAAAAAGTCAACAATAAAATGATATCACTAACAATTCAACTTGGTTAAGCTCCTGGTCATCTCCCCCAGTCCTAAGCCACACCATTTTTACCTCTGTACATCTCTGCTTCACATCACGAATGTCAGTCAGTCTCATAAATCTCAAGAACTTTATTAGCCATCATAAGACCAGGAGTTACCTCTCATGCACATACAGCACCTCAAGATTGTTTTACCTCAATGCACAAAAAAGAAAAATATAAGCTTTATGTAACTTTGCTTTGCAGAGATTACAGATTTAATTCTACAAGAAAGGTCAATTTCAGGTTCAGAGTAGAGGTCAAAGGGTCAAAAAGAATTAATTTGATGACTGCATTTCATACCAGGCCTGTTTGATAAAAAATGGATGAACAGTTTGGAAAGACTGGTCATCTGAAAATGATCAAATTACTCCCATTTGAGCCACTTTTGCTGAAAGCCAGGGGTCAAAAATCTTAATGGAGTGGTTTCTACACTTTTCTACTCAAAGATTTTTCTCTCAACAAGCCTCATTTACCCATCCACATAAGTCTGTTTTTCTGTGCCAAAGCACATTTAGCCTAACATCCACAAACTCACATATCAGGGGGATCTTGGGGTTCAGCATCTTGCCCAAGGATACTTCATCATGCCGGATGAAGGAGCCAGGGACCAAACCACTGACCCTCTGATTGGCCCGCACTACCTCATGAGCCGCAGCTGCCGAGTTAAGAAGTTTTGGTCCTGCCAAAGAAGCAGGAACTCATGAGGCAGGCTGAGAGAAAGAACTGTGAACTGTGGCTACTGTGAAACATGTACAGTTGGACCAGCTTGGCCAATTCAGCCGTATTTCTATTTATCTATTTATTTTTGTGGATATTCCAGCTCATACAAATTTTACCCACGAATGAAAGCATGCCACTGTTGGCTTTAGCTTTCTATTTGCATGTCTCACAGTCTCCCTTTTGTTTCGCAGATCCAAACAAAAGGGAGATCAGTCTGTCGATGCTGTGCACCTCGAGCAAGTCCCTCCTCTGTGACAATAGCACTACGAGGGACAGTGTGTTTCAACAGGTAGGTCAGTCACCACATGGACATAGGAAAACGTAACTTTAACTTGCCAAGTGTACTGAGATAGATTCGACACGTGATGCCGCTGAAAAGGAGCGTCTCAGTTTTGTGTTTTAAAAGTGACTCTGTGTGTGTTTTGTTGCAGTTGAAGGCACATTTCAGTCAGCTGAATGGTAGCATCTTCTGGGAGCTTGAAAAGACCTTTAAGTAAGAAAAGAAATCAAAAGAAGCCACTTTTGTTTCTTTTGTGTCACGTTTGTGTCGGTGATGGTGTGGAAGTGTTTGCTGTGTTGTTTTAATGAATAAAGGTCTTTATTTCTGCTTGGAAATGCAGCAGTGAAGTGCTGTTTAGTCATGAACAGTATAAGGTTGTGCTCCATCAACATGTACACCAACTTTTCTGTTCAGAGTTGTGATATTCAGTGGTGTATAAATGCTCTCTGTGCAACTATATTCATTTATAGATTTTTCTTCTTAATGGGGGGTAGAAATAATCATTATTAAAAACATGACTTTTTTTGTTTTTCTCTATTTTTGTCTCAAAATGATATACAGCATATATGCCTGATGTGCTCAATAAATACATTTAAAGCTAAAAGTGTTTTTGATTCTGTTGCTCTAATAACAATATTTATTCAAGGTTAAATCATGCTTTACAGCATCCTCCGAGCTGCCAAATTCACAAACATAAATAACACACACTCCCCTGGGTCCTTTTCCCAACTTTATTACATTTCCAAACAGATCATAGAGTACAGATTATAGATTATCCAACTGTTAGGATTTTAGTACCACCACCAAAAAAGAAAAGTCAGTAATTGTAGAATAAAATGACTTCTCTTTATTCTTCATGCAGTCACGCACTTCCCCTTCTCCAAAGTGTTTGAGCGACAAATAAACGCACACGTCTTGCACCTCTTATGGCCGCAGCAAAGAGCTGAAGCCCTGTGACATAACAAGAAGTTGCGCAGCAGATGTTTGGAGTCAGATAAAAACACAACGCTTTCATGTTTGTGCTCACTCTATATGGGCACATGTAACATCTGTAACACTTCCAGGGTGTGAGTTGGTCCTCTTATAGATGCTTTAACTCATGCTGTATGTGAGCTGTTGCTCTGTGCAGCTTCCTCCATAGTGCGAGTCATAACTTTAGAGCTCCAGAGTAAGAAAAGTACACCGCAACATGAGGAAGGGGTGTGCAGTGATCGCAACTCCTTTAAAAGTGTGAAAATGAGAAAAAAACAAACAAACAAAAGAAATGAGAAGTATCAGAAAGAAGGAAATACGAGCAAAAGCTGAAGTACAGCTACAGTAGAGCTGCAGCATGGAGTCTTCACCAAGATGCCACGAAGATGATGGCAAGAGGGAATCGTCTGCAGGTTAGTTATCACTAAACTGCTCTGGAAAAGTAGTCTGTACAAAAATGAAGGGGAAAGCTTTAAAATGTGACACTTCTAATGAGGGAATATTAAAAATAAAATGATCTGCTTCTTTGAACCCCGTTTCCAAAAAAAAGAAAGAAAGTTGGGATTCAGAGTGAACAGATGTGTGCATTGTGTTGCATCTCTTCCTCCTTTAACTTCTTAGAAACTATGGTTAAACTAAGTTACTGCGCTCTAGAACATGAAGTGATCTCCCGTTCTTGACTGAAACTGAATTTCAGCTGCCTCCTTTTTTTATTTTATTGTCATGCTCCCAAATGCTGACATGATTTGCTGGACAAAGACACAAAGTTTGTAGTTTTGCATCTGCACACCACTGCGGTGGATTTTTAAGTCAATCAACACCCAACAGAACAGTTTCGGCTTTATTTCGAGGGGCCTATAAAAGATTTTGCATGAACCTTTTAGGAATTACTGGCATTTTTATACACAGTTCCCCATTTTAGGAGGCTCAAAAGTAACTGGACACACTAACATAATTTTAAATATAAGCACTCTTTTAAGTACTTGGATGAAATTTATTCGCAGTTAGTGACTCAAATCTAGAACTCTGAACATCAAATGCTGTGTTTCCTCCCGGGAGATGCTCTGCAGAGCTCTTACTGCAGACGCCTTCAGTTTTTGTAAAGCACGCTCTTTTTATCGGCTGACTGATTTGTTCATTGGAGAATTTTGAGTTTATCTGCTTCGAGAAACTCTTGGATGGATTTTACAGTTTGCTTTGGGTCATTATTTGCACCGTGAAGCACCACCCGATTGATTTTGCAGCATTTGGCTGAATCTGAGCAGGAAATACAGCCCCGCACTTCACAATTCACCCTCTTGCTTCTATGAGCAGTCACAAAAACACTGCTGACTGGAAGCCGTACATGCCTGTGCCATAATGCTGCCTCCACGCTTTTCTCTTCCCATCATTCTGGTGCAAGTTGGTTTCATTTCTCCAAAGATGTTTTTCAGACGTGTGCGGCTTCTTTTAGATGGTTTCTGGCACAGTGTGATCTGACCTCCTTGTTCTTGAGGGTAACCAGTAATTTGCAGCTTGTTGTAAACTGTTTCCATTCATGAAGGCGTCTCTTGATTGTACACTTTTGTTGAGTGTTCTTGACTTGGCTGGATGTTGTGAGGCTGTTTTTCTTATAATAATTCTGTCATCATGCACTTTTCTGCATATACCAGTTTATGAATTTTGTGGCTCCTGAAATTTTTTGTCATCTCTTTCACAGATGTATTTGTTTTATTTTCAGCCTAATGCCTTCCTTCACTTGCACTGACATACAGATTCAACATCATCTATTTTATGTACCCTACTTCACTGGTCATGGAATAAGAAGAGGAGCAGTCCTCACCTGGCCATAAAACCACTTCTGAATTATTTTTCATACAAAACGTGTATTAAAAAAAGTATGTAAAATGTCTGTAATTCCTACACAGTCAATGCTTTTGTTAAATCCTTGAATGAAGGTCTGGACAATCACATAGTGATTAAGTTACAATCTACTGTGGTGGTGTGCAGAGGCAAAATTACAAAAACTGTCTCTTTGTCCCGCAAATTGTGGTCCCACTTGTAGATTAATATAGTTGACAGTATTTCTGTTTTGAAGCTCAAAAAGTGGTGCACAAATCCCTTTTTTTTATTACAGTTGCAGGATCCTCTCAAACCTGTCATCTGACAGTCAGAGTGGTCGTTGCTTTAGCAGCAATAACCCTGATCACGGGACTCCTTCTTCCCTTCTTTTTATTTGGTGAGTCTAAATATGTGTGGATGTAACTGATACATGTATGATTGTTTCTGCTGTTTGTGAGTTTGTTTGGGTTTGGGTTTCCCCTTTTTTACCTTTTTCTGTGATCCTGGATCCGGTTGAAAAATCTTCACTATTAAATCCATTTTTCTGGAAAGTCCACTCTTTTGAAATAATCCACAAGAGTCGAAATAATCCATTGGAATCGAGCAGAGTTCGTTTCAGAGGTTTATTCTGCACAAAGTGCTACAAAGAGTAAAAAGCAAGAAAAAGAAAAAGTAAGCATCATCCCCGGGGAGGTCCAGTCTTAGTTCCAGCAAAGGTGGGCAGCCAAAGAATAGGAAAAAAAGAGACCTCTCCCCGCAAAATCCCCAGTAACTATACCTGTTTTGAGGGCATCCTCCTCCCCAAAATGAATATTCATTAGCTGTTTCTCTTTGATCTGCTGTCCCCTTATCTTGTTTTCTTATATCTGGAACACAACCCAGATCCCACGAGCACCTCTCAGGTGTTCTTTTCTAAGCAAGTCTCTCCCCATAAAGAGCTTTCCCATAGACACCTCTGATGAGTGAGGTCATCACCCCCCACTCCTTTCTTCTCCTCTCTTGTCGTAAAACCCAGATAAGACCCCCAGACCCCCCTTTCAAAGGCACACCTGCCATGTAATGCACTCCTTGGGTCACAGAGGTCAAAAGCCAGGACACTTAACAAACCCACGTCAGGTCAAGTAGGTCCCGTGCCGTACTCCCAATCCCAGGCACTTAGGTAAGAGTATTTTAGTACACTATATGTTTATGTGATGGAACTACAACACTACAAAAGTATATGTATACGTGATAAGCAAATATATCCCCTTACAATAATACACCTAGTAATGCCAGAGCAGCGGTCTTTTAAAGGAATCACAGTGACCGTGAGTATAAATCACCTACTGACAGCAGGAATGTTTCTGCTGACACATGAAATGCAAGAATTCACTACCTGAGGTGGGGGGAAAGACAGAATCCCTATAAGAAGTTTACAAAAAACAATCTAAAGAAAAAGATACAAACAAAATAAGGAAAAATAAAAGTTTAAACTTATATGAAAAGGGATGGCTCAGAGAGCCTAAAAGGTCACTAAGGGGCAGAAAAAATACAAACAGTGTATATAGGTACATATCTATCAGATTTCACTACTAATAGAAGAAGAGTATAAATGGTGGATTAAAATAGTAAAAACAAAAGAAAATCCCCAACATTTGTCTCTGTAAACCTACAGTTACACTCACTGCCTCGCTAATATTAATCTATTCACATTTCTTACAAAAATTCATATATTAAAAATACTTCAGTCTTCATTTATTATAAGATAATTGGTTATAATTTGTTTACAGCATTTAAAATAACTTAAAAATAATAAAATGAATCCTGAAGTTTTTTTTTTGGTTTTCAGTATAACTTAAGAAAAAAATTAAATCCACAGAATCTGCCTCCAAAATGGTTTGGAAGAGATGATGTTTTGCCCATAATGTGGTCCTGCCTGTGGTGGTCCTGTACTGTAGCTGGACAGTTCTCAGCTGTAACACAGTTATTAATCTTTATAATTTCATTTGTTACTCATATTGACATCAGCACCAGAAGCAAATCAGACGTCGGTGAAGGAATTGCTGGAGCAACTGCAGCAGTGCCAAAAAGAGCTCCGTGATGTTAGCCTGATGCTTCACGCTGTCACTCAAGGTGATTCAAAATGATCTCACATACAGCAAACACAGGTGATCTGTCACAGTGCTGCATTCACGGTCATGCATTTCACAAATGGAGTGCTGAAAGCTGTGATGAAACCATTTCTGTTCTTACAGGATTTTATCCGATACTTAAATCAATTTTTCCCTTTTTTGTGGAGACTCAAGGTGCAGTTTGTGTCCTGACAACTGGATGTGGTGGATGGGTCACTGCTACTTTTTCTCAGTTGGACTGCAGGAAAATCGTCGCTGGAATGAGAGCGCTGAGTTCTGCCAACAGCACAACAGCAGCCTGGTTGTGATCAAAAACTCTGCAGAGATGGTACCTGCTCCCTGTAGAAGTTCACGTGAAAATGAAACCACTTATAATGCTGAGGTTTTACAAATCAGAACATCTTTTAACTTGAAATACTAATTTTCTGTGTGACTTTATAAGTCTCTCTCTCCAACATCATTGTGAAGGAATTTTGGCCTCTCTTCTTTACAGTGTTGCATCAGTTCCTCAAGAGCTGTGGGCATTTTTCTATGCACAGCTCTCTTGAGTTTCAGCACCTTGTGCAGCACCTTGATTCTGTTGCATGACCCAGTTTCAGCCAAGTTTTAGCTGTCAGACAGATTTCCCCACATTTGTCTCTGGAATACTTCAATATACAGAGCAGTTTGTGGTCGACTCGATGCCTTCAAACATGGTGCTGTGCACTACGGCCAAACATCTCCACTTTGGTCTCGTCTGTCCAAAGGACATTATTGCAGAAGTCTTGTCATTTGTTCAGATGCAACTTTGCTAAGTCTAAGCTATGGAATCATAGAGAGAAGAGGTTTTCTCCTGGTGGCCACACATGTTCAGCCTTTTTCAAATTCTACTGTCCTGAACTTTAACATTATATAAAACCTTTGACTTTAAAGAGGGTGTATTTTGCTTTGACAGTGACTGTATGTACTATGTGCGATAAAAACGGCACCTAAAACCATTTTCAGTGACAGTACCGGTTCTAGCTTGGTTCCTTTTGGGAACCAGCCCACTTTATGACAGATGTGAGAAAAGGACATTGTACAGCAGTTTTAATAAGTAGAAAATACAGACCGGCAGAGTCTCTGGGCCAGTTTATCTGTGAAGTCCCACCAATAGCTACTCATATCAGCGATTCTAGCTTTGGAGCTTTGCACCTCTTTTTCTCTCATGTGGTGCCAATTCTCAGTTCTCAGTTTCCACTGACAAAAAACATGTTAAAAAAACAATTGCTGGGACAAAAGTTAGAACTTTGTGAAGGGCTAACACAAGGAATTCCCAGATGGAGTTCACAGTTTCTGTCCACCTCAAATTATCACAATTTTTGCTACAGAACACTGTTGAACTGTGGACACTTTATTAAGTAACTAGTGCAGAACTGGCTTTACACCTGTAATAGCCCCCGCCTGCGTGGAAGCTGGATGTGAGTTATGTCAGCTCGCTGTTATCAGCATTTGTCTTTTAAGGCCAAGTCCAGAGCAAAGAAACTGGGTGAAAGTTGAACACACAGTATATATCCCTCATATACGACCATAAACTTAACATGTGATTTTAAAATACAGGTCACTTAGAAAACTGGACTTTAATTAAAATATTTTACACATGGACATCTAGAGATGACATTTAACTTTCATATAAAGTTAGGTTGATTTTAACAAATTCCTGTCTCAGTTTTACGAGCCTCAGATGGCAGTAACATGTAAACCCAACACAAATGCTGCTTCCACCACAGGATTTCATTCAGGGCGTGATGACGAAGTTTTCCCAGTTTCCGTTCCTGTGGATGGGACTGACAGACACCGAGCGAGAGGGTCAGTGGCTTTGGGGAGACGGGACGGACGTCCAGCACTATATGCCGTAAGTCCAGAGGATAGGCCAAAGCGGGCTGGACTGTCACATCACAGTAAAAAAAAAAGAAAAATAAATAATGTGGTCTTGTCTTTACAATCTTCTTTTTACATTTTTTTACAATTTACATCTTCTTTTTTTTATGTTTACTTTTTTAAATTTATTTCGACCATTTGAGCAATATACAGAAATTCAAAGGTCAAGAAATACTAGAAAATAAAGATAAATGGACTCCATCATCACTCCATATCTTTCCATATTGTCATTTCTAACCCTCCACAAGTTAATATTTTTATCCAGCTTCCTTATTAATATAAACCTTAACAAAAACAACAGACACATTTCTAATGACACTACGCAAAATATAAATTATTATCACTACTCATTATAACTCCATAACTTTTCCTCCACACATCAAAGCTGAGTAGCTCCAGTTCTGGAATTTAAATAGTAAAATTTGTATAAGCTTGAAGTAGCAAATTACCACACAGACATTTACATTTAGATCAAACATCTTCCGTCTCTTTGGAAGAGGTGTTTAGATACAACACTAAAGGTGAAACCAGTGAAGAGAATATGGAATGATTTACAATCTGAAGCCGGCTTTGGCTTGTTTTTATCAAGTCTTCAATTGAATTATTTCAGTAGGCATCTGGTCCAATAAATGCTACAAATCATTACTAGAGCAGAAAATATTTGTATCCTCCGCAAACTGTACCATTTTTAACACTTTGGTGTTACACTTTCACACTCCCATGTCATTGATGTATAAATTATACAATTTAAGGCCCAACACTGACCCCTGGGGTACACCACATGCAATGTCCATACATAAAAAGCAACGATCATTTAACTTCATGATATTTCAAGTCGTGATAAAAACCTGAGTTGCAAAATATTTTTGCCGTAGAGGCCGGTAACGGTACTCACGCTGAGTCAGCAGGAGTGATGAGTGGGTGGCTGAGAGTCCCACAGCCTGCAGGTAGAAAAATGTCCCTGAGCAATGGGAATAC
>VUQK01011152.1:20724-49157 GCA_015106715.1 Bujurquina vittata
TGCATGCGCTCACACACACACACACACACACACACACACACACACACACACACACACACACACACACACACACACACACACACACACACACACACACACACACACACACACACACACAAATGAATAAATAAAAACTGAAACACAAACAGAAGCATTTAAGGTTGAGTTTCTCTTTATTACAATATTATTACAAATACATATATACGATATCCATTATAAACAGACTTATAAATATTATAGAACCAAAAGGACAAAATGATTTTGTTTAACATGTACGTAACGTAACTGTACACATGTTAATTTATGTAACATATTTACAGCTTATAGAGGTTTATTGTTGTGTGTTGTTTGCTTTGAATACTGTCAGGTCTTCACTCCCTCTGTGTGATTCACAGGGTGATGGTGGAGTGGGACACTGATCACAGGGACTGTGCGGACCTGAGGGGAGGTGGGAGCTTCTTTGCCGCCGACTGTGAGGAGTACGGGCCGTGGGCTTGTAAGAAGGAGTACTGACACACATTTTACACCTTTATTTACAGTTTACAAAGTCAGTTTTCCAAAACTCAAAAGGTAAACAAAAATGCTACTTACGACTTTAAAACCTAAGTCAGAAAAAGGAATAAAAGACATCAAATTATTCATATGAAATATTTATTGTGATCTGAAAGTGTATAATAAAGTGCATTCGTGTATGAAGCAGCAGAGTGTTGAACTCTAAGGAGCACGTTTCAGCGGTTACCTTCAATTTTGGACAGAGTCAGCTTATTCTTTAAATCTCAGTCTTGTAAAATAAATGTTTTTTTTCTTTTACTTAGTTTTACACATGCTATTGTTTTTATGGATCAATAAAAACCTGAATTTTCCTGAAATGCATAAATGAAATGAGTAGAGTGCCACAACTGGAAACAATAAAGTCTTGCTGCTATAAACATCATTAGCGCTTGAACTAAAAATTTAAAATATTTAAAAACTTTTTTGTAGTAATAATTAAGATAAACATTTAAGACAAAGTTAACAAAATAAATTTTCAATATTTGGTTTTTAAAGCGAGAGCACAAATTTAAAATTTCACTAATGACCTTTTTTGTTTGTTTGTTTGTTTGTTTTTATATATATATAAAATCTTCCTCTTCCTGCACATTTTGGGCTTTTAGTCAAGACATTTGAAGCAACCCTGTGAGGCCTAAGCTCTCATCGGCCACGACACCAGCCAGCCTAACCCTGTGTAAATCAAAAAGGATTTTTGGGGGCTTTAAAAAAAATAAAAATTTTTGACGCATCTCAGTTAATTTTGTCTCCTTTTTTCCAAAAGGAGACAATTTTTTCTAAAGCCACCCCCCCCTCAAAATAAACTCACATCACATAATCACCAATGAGGACTTAGACCTCACAGGGCTGAGTCAAATTAAAGTCCAAGGAGACTTTCCATCATTCTCATTTTCCTGAGATCTTGTGTGGCGGGATGATGGTCATGAGCGTGCGACCATCCATCGGGGCGAACAGAGGGTACAGCTTCTCTTTAAAGGTTCCAGTGAAGGTGTAGATGTGGGTCTTGGTTTCTGCGTTGTAGAAGGAGATCTGGCCTTCGTTGTAGTCTAAGTAGACCCCGACACGCCGTGGCACGAGGCTGAGGGGAAGCTCCTTTTCTGGCTTGCTGCAGGCATAGAATTTGTGCGTGCTGCGCCACAGGACCCAGTAGCCCCGCTTTGGCGTCATGGAGAATTTCCCATGCCTCCTGGAGTCAGCGGTGGTCAGGCCCAGGCGCCAGTAGCCGTTGTTGGCTATGTTCACCTCCCAGTAGTGGCGTCCGCTGCTGTAGCCCTCCCAGCCGAGCACGCAGGGCCAGTCGTCAAAGCGTTGGGAGCTGTAAGGTGGATCTGATACCACGTGGGACTCCTGAACTTTACGCTGGTCATCTGAAAGCAGCAGCCACGGGTTGTTGGTCATGGGGTCAAGAATCACATCAGCTGTTGGAAGAAAAGAAATAAAAAAGCTCATTAAACCACATGTTTTATGGGGATTTTCTGGTTATTTTGTGGGATGAAGATAAGGCTGAAGCCATTGTTACCTGCTGCGCTGCAGATCCAACTCCAGACTGAAAACAGAGATGCAGAGATTTTAGGATAATTGTAGCTGCACTCTCCACAGATAGGAATACAGGTTTCACATCTTGTAATCAGAAACATTTTTTTTTGTCTCTTAAAATTGTCTCATGGCCTCCAGAAATTGTTCTGAGCAATGGAATCAATATTCAGTGAATAATAAAAGCTTTCCTGCAATTTTTTAAATACCCACCTGAGTTGGGGATGTATCTAGGAATTCCCGCTTCCCAGGACCTTTGCTTTACCAGCAGCCATAACTGTGGAACAACTTTCTGATAGGGAAAAATACATACATACAACTGTTATTGACAGGAACTGCATTGTATTCATTCACTTTCTGTTTCCTTATGAGTATGTAAGGTTTGCCACGATTAGTCAGTCCATGGATAATTTGGTAGGCTTACTCAGGCTTTATAACAACAACATTGACAAAAAAAAGGCTTGTTTCAGCACTTTCAGTGCGGCTGAAACTAAATTAAAGCCTCAAAGGTCATAACTGCACAAGAACTAGAAGCAGTAGCATTGGAAGCTGCAGGTGAACTAGCTGAGCCTCATCTGAAACTGATCAAATAAAACCAGGGACCAGCTTCAATTCTGATAAATACAACACACCATCATCTGCGAAGGTGGTGAGAGTTTATCTGCAGACTGCTGTGTCATTTAAAGAGGGCATTGACTTGTGTGTTATCAGGG
Organism: Bujurquina vittata; assembly: GCA_015106715.1. Taxonomy (NCBI): domain Eukaryota; kingdom Metazoa; phylum Chordata; class Actinopteri; order Cichliformes; family Cichlidae; genus Bujurquina; species Bujurquina vittata. Next base: position 23,520 of record VUQK01011152.1, read on the forward strand.
CAGAGCTTGATTAGGGTCTTATAAACTGAAACAGAGTTCATTTATTGATACAGCCATGCAATAAGGGGAGCAGAGTTCACTCAGATCACACACGGCATAAAGTTGTTTCATAACCTGGCCACGACTGCGACGCATGGCATCAGGAATTAACAGCTGCTTTTCTTTTTTTCTAGTTTTTTTTTTTTGTTAAACAGTTTCTCTTTTGCTTCAAACTTGACGTTGTTTTCAGTTAATTTTCAAATTCGTGGCAACGTTTCAGCATAAAAATTTATATTTTGAGGCTGGTAGAAAAGCTGCAGTTTCTCACCATGCTTCCTTCCTTGAGCAGAGACCAGGTGATGAACTCCAGCAGAGGCATCAGCCTGACCAGCCGGTTCTTCTTCAGGCCCAGCAGACGCAGCATTTTACCCAGCTCCTCGCTCTGCACGCCACATTTCTGCAACACAAATAAACACTTGCTTCAGATTTGCCACCATTTTCATTGAACCACATCATACCAACAAAACAGCTGCTGATGTTAAAGTAAAATATAAAAAAAAACCCTTTCCACTAATTTTTTAATGTTTAGTTTCTGGTTTGTATCCCTGTCTCTACCTCAGTCGCCTCCTGCAGCTCCTTTGCCCACTCCATGATCCTCATGTGTGCTTCCTCATTGGCATCCTTGTCTTTAACTTCCTGTTCTTGGCTCTCAGATATGAAGGGGCTCTCCTTCAGGATCTAAGGGTGGTGAATCAATGAGCACATTGTTAGATTTAAAAAAAATTTAGCAGTGGTCAAATTGCTGACCCTTGATGAGCATTTGAAGGGTGAACGTGATCCACTTTTCACATCAGCAACTGTAAACACTGACCGTGTCGACATGGTGGAGCTCATCGGCCCACTGCAGGATCAGCTTCCTGCTCTCCTCGAGACTGCGTTCAGCATGCTTGTGTGAACTCTGGGCCTCTTTCTTGGTCTCTTCCTCTGGATCCACAGCTCCGTGCTAAAACACACCAGATTGTGTCAGACAGCGTTAAATTACAGAGAGAAAAGTAAAACATGCCTCTCATTTGGCTATTAGAAACACTGCTGCTTATAATATTTTAACTGTGCTATGTGGGTCACATAGTGCAAGGTTTCCTTTGGCGTGTGCCAAGTGGTTAAGGTAATGCCCATCCTACATATGCTAGAAGGTGAAGGGCCTATAAAGAGTCAATAAACAGCTGTGCTGTCAGCATCCATACACCCAGCTACAACCTGAGCAGAGTTTTACTTCATGAACAGTTTGCCATAGCAATGCTTAGTATTGATTCGTTTTTGGGTTTGCTTTGTAGATGATTTTATCCTGAATTACTGTATGTTCTGACAGAGGAGCAGACAAACCTTTTCCGTTCAATCAGCGCCTCTCTGTGATTACATTAATCAAATTATTAAAATGAATCTGCCAGTTCCTACCTTGCACACTTGGTCCACTTGTTCCTTCCAGTGCTGGATAAACTGCACACACTCCTGCAGGCTGCGGAGGTTTTTCAGGTCATTTTGACGGGTTTGTTGCTGCAGCAGACAGAGAGGGTCACTTACAAACAGCTTAAACATACACGGACAAACGGAGGCGAAAAGATGTTTTAGGTGTGTGGTTTACCTGTGAGTGTTTAATGAGGCTGTTGGGGTTGGTGGGCCTGCTGGGAACCGAGCTGTGAGACTGGGCGCTTTCATCAAGGGAAGGCAGGGTCCAGCGTACGGCCCCGATGGAGCTGCTCTGGGTGGCGCTGCTCTCCTCCCCGGTTAGCAGAATACTCACCCCTGCAGCAGTCAAAATAAGTTCTTTGAAGTCTGCATTAATATCCTGTTTAGATTGATTACAAAACTAAGAAACGCATCAGGACACAGAAAGTCAAGGCTGTAAGCTGAAAGTCTGGTGATAGATGTGTTGGAGCCATTTATGATCGAGATCATAAATGGCTCAGATAAATGGAGCCTTTACAGAACTGTCTGCACTGATACTGTATCAGTATCCTCCATGCACAGCTTATTAGTTATCAGACATACAGGAAAGTGCGACTATAAAACAAAAGAGAAGAAAAGCACCTACTTTTTTCACGCTTTAGGATACTTTTCATTTCCATGACGACTTCTTCACTGCAGAGGAAAGAAATGACAGATGAAATATGAAAGTATAAATACTGTAATACATAGTACTCCTTTTTAAAATGATAGAATTAAAAATAACAAATAACTGGTTTACAATAATAATTTAGTATAATTTAGTGTATTAAAAAAACATAATATTGTCATATCTAAAGATGTAAATTTAAAAAAGCATTTTTGAAAATAGAAAAAAATAAGGAAATGAACTAGAAAAAAAAAGTTTAAAAAAGTAAACAAAAAAAACATCCGTTTGTTTGCCTGTTCGGGTGTCTTTAGATTGATGATAAAGATTTTTTTAAAAAAAAGGTAAAATTGTATCTACAGTACAGACAGATATAAAGAAACAGCAGGTCAAAGTGTGAAACAGTTATTATTGACATGAACGGTGAATTCAGGAAAATAATACAATGACATTCTTTCCTCAGTTTACAGACCTCAGCTACGCACAGACACACTATATCGCACATAAACTATGAGTTCATTGTGTCTTACCTGTCGGTGGTACAGCTCTGCTGGTGCTGAAGACTGGACGGCCGCTGTTGCTGGACCGGACCTTTTGTCTCTTCCTCTGTGTGATCTTTGGACTTTTTATGGCCTCAGATATGGCAAAGAAATCTTTAAGCGGAATCCTCTCGCACGAAACTCTGACAGCTTCCCGGCACTATGAGGGCATAGCAGGGTGATTTTATTTTTTTATGACTGCGGTAAATCTCTGGCTATCACTGGGAGTGATGAACATGCTCTGCGTTGCTGTGGGTTTACTGTAAACTGTGTATACAAGAGTGGTAACCCTTTAAAGCCTGAACCATGAAATAATTGTCAGAAAATTCTAGTTTTTTTTAAATTGGAGTGTTTATTGAACCTTCTGAAAAATTAAAAAGAAAAAAAGAAAATAGCATAACATTTTTTTCTTTTTTGGGGGGGCACTCTAATGATGCAGAAGTTTTATAAACATAGATATATATCTGACAGTGGGAGGATTTAACAATTAATTACATCAGTTGTCACAAAGCTTTTATGAATATTTGATAGGTGACAAAAGTCGTATATTTTTTCCCTGTAGTTCTTATTCTTTCCTGTGCTGTTCTAAACATATCGTGGTTTTGCTGTGGAAGCATACTGCATGGTCTCAAAAAAGGTCCAGAAAACACCTGACACTGAAAATGACTAAGCATGTCTTCAGCATTACACGTCACAGAAACGCATGCTTCATTATATATGTCATCAGCTCACTGCCCTTTACTCCACTTTAATCATCAGCATTGAGGCTCACTGCACTGCACTGATTGTCTGTGGAGCAGCAGTGATGTGTTTAATGGATGGATGCCCTGAAACAGGTCCTGCAGAAGCAACTCGGCCCTTTACAAGCCAAATCAACTGGATATAAAAGAAGTGAAAAGCCAAATGAAAGACACAGATGTAAGAGCAGGATTTAGAAGAATATATTAGAAGATGAAAAAGAAACATTACAGCGCAGTTATGTTTAGTCCATGTTTTAAAAATGCAAAAGAATAATTGTTAAATCCTGTTTGAGTTTTTACCAAAATCATTGGGTTTCCTTCCTGGTTATCTGTAACTTAAAGATCAATGCGTCATTATGCAAACTGCTGAACCCAGAACTGTTTACGTATGAGGGCAGTAAACTCATAGTGTAAACTGAGAGTCTTTAAATTTGTTTGTTTAGGGGGTGGAACAATTTCTGATCTGTTTACCTTTTATATTAATTTGCAGATTGAAACTCGGGGGTGGGGGGTGCAGAGTTTCGATCTGAACAGATCACACAGTTGATGAATTTTCGAATGCTTCGCATCAGTGTGGCCTAAAATATCATCAATTAGAATCTGATGTTTTCAATCAATGGTATCACAGTCAGGTGTGAGAGGAGGGTCCTGTTTGTATTTAAAGAGCCAGTTTATGCCTGATTTTTAAAACACACTTTACTAAAAATGTATTGCTGCATGGAAAAAAAAGAGTCACACAACCATATGTAATGAGTTTAGTGAGTCAGAAGGGCTGGGTACAAATTAGGGGAACTCAATATGACTGATACCTTACAATTTATGATTTATGTGGCTGTCCAACGTAAATCACTCAGAGCAAGAAGTGTGATAGTCTGGGAGGTCAGAGCAGCTTAAGGCCGCTCTCACCTCGGCCAGTTTCATTGTTCATGAGTGCACAGCGCGGCTATGGCAAGAAAGCTGCATATTTGCAGTTTGTCATGGATCACAGAGACGGCCCAGAGGGCCATCTGAATAATGTTTGGTGGACAAATCACCAAAATAGAGGTTTTTGGTTAAAAAGGGAAGCATCATGTTCAGAGGAAAGGAAAACACCACATCAGTATCGGAGCCTTATCCCATCTGAGAGACATGGTGGCGGGAGGATCACGGGTTGGTCTGTGATTACTAATGCCAGCTAATCATAAATGAAGACTGCCAGCATATCGCTCTGTAAACTTAATCGAAGCAGGAAACAGGGCATGCAGCAATGCACCAGCCCTCACAAAGAATGTTCAACAAGGAAAAAATTATAACGTGCTCGAAAGTGTGTGAAGTTATGGGAAACAATTAGTTTTGGCTCACAGCAGATACTGAAATCAGAGGTTTTCACACACACACACACACACACACACACACACACACACACACATACACACACACACTTGGATCTGATCTAACAATTACATACATGAAATCCTTACATAAGTAAGCATGTACTACTTCTTAGTAAGCAATTCTTGCAACACTCCCATGATAATATTGGATTATTGGATTATTGTTATTGTGACTGTTATTATACAGTTCTGTGAAATTTTTGTGCAGCTGTGGCAGCAGAAAGGGCATAGTTCAAAATAAAGGTTCCATAAAGCCCACAGTTATGGGTGGAGACTTGACTGATTAGTATCAGGGCACCACATGAGGGGGGAAAAAATCAAAACAACTTCCTCCTGTAGGAGCCAGAGTTTCAGATTTATTGTTCAAATGCAGGCAGATCTGTGACACTATTCGACCGATGTAAAAAAAAAAGCCAAAAAAAAGCACATCTCATTTACTTGAGTTATTTTTAATGTTTCTCTTTCTGTCATTACTGGTTTTATAAAAGTGGCATCACATGTCTGATTCTACCAAAGTCCAAAGCAAGCTGCAGCATAATGTCAGCCTCACATGTATTTACATACAAGTCAGTGTGTATATATATAAAAAAGTAATTTTGTAACAGTTGCTCTCTGTTTGGAGATGCGCAGCCTCATCTCGATGTGCAGGATTTGCAGGATTTCCCGTGAAATGCTTAGTTCCAGTTTGCGAAGAACTGCTTGAAGATGATGGTCTCCTTCCCCTGTGGCAGGATTTCCACCTGCGGTGCAATACACACAAAGTTTTACCACTTACTTATTATATAAGCGACGTAACAGTTGATGACATGAAGTCATAAAGCAGATCTGTGGCTGATAAGGAGCTGTTGTAATGAGCTGCAAGCTCACTGAAATAGAAACTAAGCGATGGTGTGAGCGTTTCTTTCTGGAGTGACAAAGGACGCTTGATTGGTTTGCAGTGTTTAGCATGAGCAGGTGCTCCCAGCTGTACCTGTGTCTTCATTCTAGGGTAGTTCATTTGCTTGATGAATTTGTCTGCCATCTGCAGGGCCACCCTCTTCTCCTCAGCATTCGCTCCGTTACCTGATGGTTAATGGATGAATGTTATTAGTGACTCTATTTGAGAGCTTACAGATTTTTTTGGGGGGGGGCTAATTTTCCAGAGACAGTCACATGCTTTCAGTGTAACTTTAGGGTTAGCCTTTTGCATAGGCAGTCAGGATCAGAAGCAGCATCACTAAATCCCTGCTGTCCTAAGATATTGAATATCTGCAAACTTTCCATCTTGATGCTTTTAGGAGATGCGAGTTTGCTGCTTAAAGTTTGGAAGGCGGTTCCTCACCTTTCCAGACGAAGATCTTTCCATTGGCGCCGTTGTCCAGGATGAAGCAGTCATCACGAAGCAGCAGATCCTTGGCAAATGGGCTCTTATCGGACACTTTGGTCGTCGTCATGGAACCGGTGGCGTCAGACACCTAAGCATACAGTGAACATGTTTAAGACATTTCCATCACACACTGATGGAAATGGTGGTTTAAACCAAGCAAAGTCGTGTTTCTAGAGCTGCATGCAGAGCTACCTTGTAGAGACAGGCTATGTTGGAGGCGTCTGCCTTGGTGTCCTCTTCTGGCGTGCTCTCTGGCAAAGGTGGAATCTGTCCTAGGACCTGCACACCAGCACAAATCAGCTTAGAGACTAGCTTAGAGACATAGGTTAAATCGAGGTGTATTTTTAAAAGAGCAAAACTCATTTACTTTGAGCATCTCCTCCGGCTCTTCCCCCTCGTTGGCATCCACAATGCGGGCTTTACCGTGTCTGTCTGTGTCACGGATCAGCGAGGCGATCTCACGCACTTTTTGCTTCTCGAAGATGTTGGCCTGCGAGCCGATCCACGACACAATCGTCTGGAGAGCAGAATCAACGCTAGATTGTGCTCCACTTCATTCGAAAATCGCAGGTACAAATGTACTTACGCTAAATAAACTGTTTATTTTGCAGAGTGCACATCAGCTCCGTCACATTTTAGAAGAGCAAATTAGTTGATATTTGTTTATTTAACTGCACCTTTCCCCTGTATGCCCTCCTTTCGATGGATTATCTCACCTCTCCGAGGTCAAGGATGAAGCAGTCGCCCTTGTTGAAGCTGCTCCAGGACAGCTCCACCTCCTTGGCACGAATGTTGCGCTTTCCTTTGATCTGGTACAACCTCTGCACCGTGCCCGAGCCCTGAGCCCTCCTGAAACCCGACTCCACACCACCCTCCTGTGTGGAGATGCAGAATAATCACTCAGATATGACGTCTTCAGTTGATTATTTCTTTAATGTTTTATGACAATTGACCTTCTGGGAAAGAGATTTACATTATATTCACATAACACTCGTTTGTTAAGCTTGGATTGACAAGCTTGGATTGATACCTGTAAAGAAAAAGTCATAAGAAGTTATGGAGCTCTAAAATGATAAAATGAGGGATTTATGCAGCCTTAGGATGCAGCTGAGGTGGCCGAATCAACAAAGATCTGGCCCAAAAATGTAAAAAATCTAAATTGGAAAAGTTAGCAGGACTGCTCACCTTGTAGCTGACCCCTCTGGGGAAGAGCTCCATGAACTCAGGGGTCTCGAAGCCCTGAACGTGCCTGTGCTGAATGGGGTCTCCACCCAGAAAATTATCCAGCTGGGTGGCCAGCATGGCACAGGCTACCTGCTCATCTCGAGAAGATTTTTCACCTGGAAGAGAGGAATTAAAAAAAAAAGCTGTCAGAGAGGAAAGAACAAATCTTATTTGGGCACAAAAACTAAACTGAAAGTTCTCTTGACTTAAAAAGGATCGTGGATGTGCAAAAACAGGTTTTGAGGTTAAAAGTTGATGAACTGCTCTGGGAGTTGGGTTATAGTGGTTTATAAAATAAAACAGTTTAAGTACCTTCTAGGGAATGTACCTGGAAATGAAAAGTAAAAACATGAATCCTTAACTGTTACTGCTAAGCGACAGTGTCTGAACCAAAGTGCTTCTGGTTTCCTGTGTTTTCAAGAAAGCTGCAACCCACAGTCTGCCTCCTCTGCATAGCTACATATTGTACAGTAACAAACACACACACACAACCAGTCACTGTAAAAAAAAAAAAAGAAAGTGCGCCCTCTGCCAGTTCTAAGGTTTAACAAAAAGGAAAAGAAGAAACACGTGGTCCTCACCAGGTCTTAAAATAAAGTAAATGCTACAGTGAACAGCATCACATCACATATCACACTGTGTCACTGTTTATTCAACAAAAACTAATCCAGAAAAAAAGCAGAAGCAGTGTATGAAAAATTAAGTACACACCATGATTCAATGGAATCGCCTTTAGCAGCAGAAACCTGAACTGTTTGACTTCTCAGCTTTTCACATGGCTGTTTTGTCCCACCCTTCTTTACAGCGTTGCTTCAGTTCATTGAGATTTGCAGGCATTTGTTTATGCACAGCTTTCTTACGGTTCCCTCACAGCATTTCAATCAGGTTGAGGTCTGGACACTGACTGGACCATTGCAGCACTTTATTTTCTTTAACAGCCGTTCTGATGTAGATTTGTTGCTGTGCTTGGGATCATTGTCTTATTGCATGATCCAGTTTGGGCCAGGCTTTAGCTGCCAGGCAGACAGCCTCACATTTGACTCTATAACAATTTGATATGCAGAGAAGTTCATGGTCGACTCAGTGACTACAAGGTGCCCGGGTCCTGTGGCTGCAAAACAATCCAAATCAACACCCCTCCAAACACTGTGCTGACAGTTGGTCTGAGGTGTTTGTGCTGATGTGCTGTGGTTTCATCTGTGTAAAGGACATTGTTGCAGAAGTCTTGTGGTTTGTTCAGACACAACTTTCTCAAGCCGTGCTACTATGTTCTTTTTAGAGAGAAGAGGCTTCCTCCAGGCAGTCCTTCCAAACAAGCCAAAGTTGTTCCGTCTTTTTCTAATTGTACTGTCATGAACTTGAACATTTAACATGCTCACTGCTTCGTACCCTTGAAATTCTTACGGAAGCAGTAAAGATTGTTAGTTTATTTACACGTTCTTCTTCTGAATTTTTCCAATGAAAATAAATAGCTGAACTAAACAAATGGTGGACACGCAAAGACAACACAGGGTTCATCAAGGAGAGGAGGAGAGGGGTGCATGCTTGAGTGGTGAAAGGGCTCTTCAAGTTGTGACAATCAGCTTAGTGTTACCAAAGCACTGGATACATACACTGGAAACAACAGGCACATTTGAGTACTGTAACAGCCCTCCTGCATTTTTAATGCTTCCCTCTGGACTTCTTCCCTCTCTTTCCCTCATCCGTCTTCATCCAACCTCTCTCGACACACAATGATGCAGCAGATCAGCGGGGTGTCTCGTGTCGTCGCCATCAGTGGGGTGGTTATCAGCCTTTATGCCAGAGTTAGGTGTGTATTAAGCACCAGACAATGCTTTCTTTTTTACTGGGTGAAGTCAAATAGAAATAGGATACTCTTCCATCATTTTTCTCCAGATAGTCAAGACTACTTAGTGTTGGACTCACATCAGGTAGCGTTCTTTTACATGTTGCATAAGCCAGATGTGTCTCCAGTCTCTCACCTATCCACATGTGAAGGTCGGCTCCATCTTCCCCACGGTTATCCAGCACCAAATAGGAGTCTCCGTTAAAGAAAGCTCCCACTTCAGAGGGCTGTAGCGGCACCGCCTTCATCTTTTCTACCCTCCACACCCACAGGCCCACCTCCCGGACCTCTGGGCTGAACTGCCCTGGCGCTGCCTTGAAGGGGAGCATACTGCATGGAGAAAAGAAAAAGAAAAAAGTCTGTGAGTAAAAAAAGAGAATAGAGCATATAGACATAGAGCATAAGTCACACAGATTGTGTTCCTTAAAGACGGAAGAAGAAACAGGAAGTGTCAAAACATTGCAGTGTTTCACTTGTTCCACATGGGAGGACATGCACGGATTTGGTTGGAATAAAGAGAAGTAAAAGAAGAAGTTGAACCCAGCATGTCTAATGGGACTCTTCTTTCCTTATAAATTCTCACTAAACTGCCCTCCATTACAGACTCACATTGCTCTCCAGACAATAATTTCTGTAATGGATCTGGAGGTGGTTTGACTCACTCTAACCACAATCACTTTAGGGCAACAGAACAGAGGCTGGAGACAATCTGATGAGTGTAATTACACCTTGAGTAGATACAAAGAGAGGGTTGTGTTGCTGCGTAAAGCCCACAAGCTACATGACATCACTTTTATGCAACATGACACCAATGCAGCTTTAGTGTCACTGCACAAAAACAGCTTATGTCACAGGTGGGAATAAGGCCAGTATGGACTCACGTATTTATGCCTCTTTTTTAATTAGCGATGAGAAGGACCAAAGCAAAATTACAGTGTTTTTTTTGGGGGGGGGGGGGTGACACACACAAACAAGTGTGTCACCCAACCACACGCCTGCTTCTTCCTGTCTTTAGCTGTTTTTACACTTATACGTGATTAAATCTAGACTTGTAGGTTGATGATACCACCTTTCACTTCATTCTCTCACTGTACCCCACTGTGTTTTTATGTTGCAAGATCCAATGCGTTAATTTTTTTATTGTGTGCATTTCAAAGCCACAGAAAAATAAATCTTTCAACCTGTAAAATGGTTTGACCTGTTTTCAAATCCCAGAATGAATGCTCCAAAAAGCATTAAGTTATGGCTAACTTACTTTTTCCATAGTTTGCAGCCAGATCATCTAGATGAAGATAGACCATGTTAAAGTGGACTTTGTTAAATTGTTAGCTTGAGGAATACACTTACTAGCAGCTAAAAGCAGCACAAAACTAAGTAAGGGGGGCCACGAGCCAAGTTAGCTAACGAGCTTTTGTTCTTTGCAGAGTAAAATCCAAAATCCAGTTTTTAATCTAGGCAGGGCTCACATGCCGAACATCAGTCAAAGCAGGAGAGCAGTGCAGGCAAAAAGGTAAGGTCCTAAAAAAACACAGGCCAATGTTCATGAACAAGAATATCCAGCAAAAGCCAAGAATTAATGAGGAACAAAGAAAACAATGACAGGAACCAGGAGGTCAGTAGTAGCATATGTAGTAGCCCATTAGACTCACAATCTACCACAACTCACAGGTTATTGTACACCTAAGTGCAGAACTGAAGTTTGCTCATCATCCATTGACTGTACAGCAAAAACTAATTAAAATCCAGTGGGAAGTCAGGGAGGCTTGGAGACAGTCATATCCAGGACAAACTGATGTCATTCAGCACCAAAGGAGAGCGTTTGAGTTCAGGAGGATTGTGACTGCATGGTCGGTTGTAACCAAGTACACAAAAAGCATGAAAATATGTGCACACACCAGAGCATCGACTCTGTTATTAATGTTAGCATAATGGTCATATGAAGGCCCCAGTCATACCTTCCTAATGTAGGAGTGAACCAATAGGAGCCCTCCCTCCGTGATCAAACCTGCCTAACAGGATACAGTGGGTATGAAACATGCAACCACACAATATTTTAATATCCCATTATTTGGTATTTCCTGAATTTCTTTGTTTTGTGCAGAGCTTATCAGCATCAAGAGTCTTATGTTAGACTTTGCTAAATGGTTTGAACTGAATATTGTTCATTACATCAGGAGTGTACATAAGTAGTGTGCATAAAAAAACAGACAAGTGCTGTAAAACAACATCTGTGACCCTGATCGTGGGCACAGTTTGGGTGAAGACCTATTAGATAACCACAGTGTGCAAGTTTCACTAAAAATAGACCAACACTCTCGGGTAACAATTCTTGTGAATTGCAAATAGATGGATGATTCAATTCAATTCAATTTTATTGATATAGCATCAAATCACAACAGTCACCTCAAGGTGCTTTATATTGCATCGGTTCTTTGATCGGACAGACTAGGAAATGCAGGAATATTGCAGAAAAGCTTGGCAACTGTGATGAGCAGAGACAACCTGGCAACAGAGGAGTGCCAAACAGGCGGTATATATGCTAAGGAGACTGATTTGCTAACAGAACACAGGTGTGGGAAACAGAACAAAACTTGAAAATAAGTCACTGGCAGTGACTAAACAGAATCTCGGCACAGTGCACATGGATTGAAAGGTCAGAAAATAACTTTAACTTGTGAATTTTAATGCTGGCATAGATGATGAGAGAGGAAAAAAAGGCTTTATAGTTTCCATATAAACATTATCATAATGGTGGGGTTATATCTACATTTTTGCATCTTCAGATCAGAGTCAGGCGCCTTTTCCTGGATCAAAACATACAACTTTTTGAAACCTTATCATGAACGTGTTGCCGCAACATCAAGATGCTGCGTTTTTTTCCCGCTCATGCAGTAAAACTCATGGGTGTTGTGACATATTTGCAGTAAGCTCTGATGGCCATATAGATAAACATGTTTTTTTTTTAAAAAAAAGCATGGGTGGAGCATTGCCACTATCACACATTCCTTCAACTCTATCACCATTTAAGTCAGCAGTTTTTGCTTTAATTCTGCTGCTAGAGAGGCAACAGGCAGCAGCTGATAAAGGAGGAGTGGATAACAATTAGCCTAATTGTAGGGATTACAGTCGACTGATGATCCAGTGTAAGACACTGCCACCAGCCCCTTTATTATCTGTTTAAAATGACTCATTAGGCAGCCGAAAGTTTAGTATCTATCAGTGCTGATTATCAGTGCTGTGATCAGACTAACAGGATGTCAGCAGAATGCTTTTAAAACTTGACATCATTTCTGTAAATTGTAATTCAAGCAAACAGTGAGGTGAAGTAACATTTGAATATATAGACTAGGTAGCGTAGAGGGGAGGGGGGGATGCAAGGAAACAGAGAAAGGCGGCACATGCAGAGGCCACCGGGTTAAGGTTACAATCGCTGGACAGCCGCTTAAAGAGTAAGTAGTGAGGCACAAATAAAAGCACTGGTCCACTTAACTGTATGATCTCCTCTGGAACCTCCAGCATGATGTCTGACTCCAGGTCCATTCTGCGTGTCCACTGGAGTGTGTGTGTTGTTTTGATGTAGTAAGGTATCGAGGGGTCTGGTGAGGAGGAGTGCTTGAGCTCACCTGGCCTTGTTAGCTTATATGTGGGAGGTAACTGAAGCCGGAGTGATGAAAGCCTACCTGAGGCCTGTGGAGAGGACTCTGAGCATGGGGTGGGGTGGGGGGAGTAGAATCGGGTTCCTGGTTTCCTGGCTAAAGCTAAACACCAAGCTGATAATTACAGTGAGAGCAAACTGCTGGCTCCTTTATCTTGCCATCTTTCCCCCTTCCTCCAGCGCCATCTCTTCCCCTGTCCCCGTTTGCCCTCTTCCTGCACAAACAGGGCAGCAGACAGGAGGGGAAAGACCTGCTGTTTTCAAAGCTGGTCTGTATGAGGAATTCCTCAGACTCTGGGCAACCTCTCTATTTCCAGTTAATCTCACAAGACCATGATTCATCACACAAGTCATGTACAGACTCCCAAATTTAAAAATAAAAGTCACCACCCTTTGTTCATAGTGTTGCAAGGAGAGAAGAGGAATTAAAAGTCTTCCCCATATTTCCACAGACAGTTTTGTAATTTGCTGGTGTGGTGGATCATCAGTACAGAATGATGCAAACTCATGGACATGGAAACCCAATGTTATATGCAGTCCCGTGAAAATCTAAAGACTTGATTTTTCTCTGAGACAGCCTCAACAAGTATGGCTTGTTTGGAAGGGCTGTCGGGAGAAAGTCGACCATGAACTCCTCTGCATACCAAGGCATCTGTCCGACAGCTTGGCCAAAACTGGGACATGCAAGAGGAGCACATCAACAACAGAATGATTGAAGAGTTCCACACACTGCTTCTGCAGTTTGACTTTGCTTTTGTTAAATATCCATCCATTTGTTCACTTCTGCTCATCCTGTTTGGGGTCGCGGGGGGGCTGACATAGGGCGAGAGGCAGGATGCACCCTGGACAGGTCGCCAGCCTGTCGCAGGGCCAACACAGTAACACAGACAACCATTCACACCTATGGGCAATTTAGCGAAGCCAATTAACCTAACCCCAGTAAGTGCATGTCTTTGGACTGTGGGAGGAAACCGGAGTACCCGGGGGAAACCCACGCAGACACGGGGAGAACACGCAAACTCCACAGAGAGAGAGAGAGGTGGAATCAAAGCCAGGCCTTCCAGATGGACGAATACTAAGGGGAAGATTGCAACTGTAAATACAAAGAGGTGTGATTGGGACAAACACAGCTGAACGAGATCAGAATAAGGCACGAAGGAAGCAAAATGGAACACTAAGAACAAGAGACTAATGACTAACAAATTGAATCAGGAAGTAAAGAAACAAATGAGACTAATATACAACTTGACAACTGGATACAAGAAACACAGGTGAGGTAAACTGAACCAAAAAACTCAAGAACTAAAATAACCATAATACACACAGAATCCAAAGGCTATATTAAACCAATGAGATCTGACAATAAGAATCCCTAAAAAATAAATAAATTAGCTTGTGCCCACTAGCTCAAGCTTGCACACTGCTGCATTAATCTCGAGGTGGGTCACGTACTGTAGAACGCAGTGAACTTGTTCTAAGAGAGAAGCCTGCACCACTAGAGCAAAAAAAATGCACCGAGCAGCATTTTCAGCCGATGAAATTTAAAGAACGGCGTCCGAGGAGGAAATCTACAAAGGAGCATCTTTTTCAGTGTTTCCTCAGAAGTGACTGCTAAAAAACATTGTTCCTCCTAAAGCACAAAACTGTGGCTCAGATTAAAAAAAATAGAAAAAAGAAAATACTCAACTGCATAGTTGATACAAAAAATCTATACATGTGTATACAGATCAATCACACACTGGCATACAGATTAAAATAACTAAGTGTTAGTTTAACTTTAGGAAACTTCTTGCATTATGCTTATTTTTCCCCCAATTAGAATGTTAAAAAAATAACTTAATATTATAGAAAGGCCTCAGATCAGTAAATCAGTAACCTTTGGACCACAATTTTACTTTTCCAACACACCGACTTGTCCGCTTGTGTTTTTTTCTTACTATTTTAGCATTTAGAGGCAATCTTAAGTGCATACATAACATATTTTCTTCATCTTCATCTTCCCACAGCAATATTTTGAAAAATTTTCCATGTTTTATGAGCTCTTCAGTCTCTCCTCTGGTTTATTTTAAACTGATTGCAAAAATTTAGCATTGTAATCTCTAAAATCCAGTCCAGTCTTTTGCATCAGAAACAAATCAAACTACTTGCAAAGGTGAGTCACGGAAGAGAAAGTGCGGTTGCTCGAGAGGTTGAACAGGTAAAACTACGAAGACGCCCCTGTGGCCTTGACCGCTGAAGCATCAAGTGGCGCCTGGTTAGATGGAGAGGAGAGCAGACAGAGACAAACAGAGCGCACAGAGAGGGTTTAGATGGAGACACAAGGTCAAAGATAGGCTGCTGGGGTCACTGAGCCAATCAGCCATTCATGCGTTGTTGGGCACACAATGAAATATGAGAGGACACAATATGCAGGTGCACAGAGGAGCAGGCGTGGAGAGACCTGAGAGCAATCTGTCAGTAGATAATCGGTGTTTATGGTATGAGTGCATGTGTGTTCCTGTGGTTCAGTGGGCTCTGCATTTACGAGATTAAGAGACTGAAATCAAGACGCAGTGATGGAAAAACTGAGAGGCGTGAAAAACAAAGAGGGGTTAGAAGGGAAATACAGTGTCATATTAATGTTGGAGTGTAACTGAATGTGATGATATGCTGTCTATGGTTTGAAACCACTTGCAGTCTATTTCCTGCTCTGAATTATGCCACAAGTTGGAGGTTGCTTAGTTACTCAAGAGTGCCACACCCTAAACTGCAAGGAAATAGTTAGAAAGCAGTGAATAATACCTGAAGTCAAATGAGACGGGCTAGGAAGGAAGTGAAAATGTTGGTTCCCCCCCACTGATAACTGTAACTGTAAAGGTGTTGCAGAAGAAGACTGCAAACTCTGAATGGTATGATGTGCAGAGGCGAGTCCCACTGATGTGAAACTAAAGATTCATTGTCCTGCTGCGAGATTCAGTCCAGGAGGAAGAATGCTCTGAGCAAACAGGGGAAAAGTACAAGTAAAAAGGAAACGCGGTAGAAAAGTCAAAGTAAGAATACAAAGAACAAATCAGAGTGAGGAAGTGTAGAGGAAAGGCTGCAAAGAAAAAAAAAGACTTACCTTGGAAAGTGAGTTGGTGGCAGGACAAAGCACGTCTGAGCAGGGAGTGGAGAGAAAAGCAGCAATGCAAGAAGCAGCACGACCTTAAACGCACAAATTTCTGTCTCTCTCTCTCTCGCTCTCTCTCTCACACACACACACACACCCACACACACACACACACACACACGCACACTTAGGCAAGATACTTCCTGCCTCAGTCTGTGGCAGGCTTAGCCCGGCCCTCTGACTCAAAAGAAAAAAAAGAACGGAAATTTAGATTTAGTCTGGACTCAGAGGGGAGGCAGAGCTGCTGCTTCACCAAACCACCATCCAGCTGCTGAAAGTGGGGCACATCCAGATTTACGGTAGTTTAAGTAGGTTTTGTCAAAAACAGACATTACAAGCCATCAACATAAGTTCCTCCCCTGCCCACTGTTTAATGAAACCGTCAGTTTCTCACACTATTCCTCATTTTAACAACATGAGCTCCGTGGGCCCCTCAGTGACTCACAGGAGTTAATGAATATCCTGTTTTAATTCAAACTCGGATTCTCCCAGTCACACACGCCCATCTGTCTCAGCCTCAGTTAATCGCAGGGAATGCCCTTGCCACACGCAGTGTGAAACCTGTGATTCATCGTTTCCACTCGTAAAGCATCTGCTTATGAAATAAATGGAGCTCTTATCTGCACAGAGGCTTTTACGATCACCCATTTTACTCATCCAAAGGAGCAGATTTCACTGGTTTCATACTTTGTGCCTTTGAACTGGGTTCATATTTTGAATGAATATCAAATTCCCTGCCTACTTGTTCATAAGGCGCAAAAAAAAGGGATTAATTCTGTTAAAGATTAATGGCTGGAATTTTAATTCATAAGTCCTACTGAATCAAATGAAATGCATAAAATATACAGGACAATGTTAACCCTCAAGAAGCCAAGCTGTTTCAGTGACTAAAATGGGATAGTAGCGTCACTGATTACATTACCCCATTATATTTGTTCAATAATATAATATTTTATATATATATATATATATATATATATATATATATGGGATTTGAGCTTGGTAACAGCTTGGACATTGTCAGCAACAATACTCTGGTAGGCTCTGGTGTTTAGCTGGTACTAAGGGGTCCAAAGAAAATATCCCCCACAAATTACACTACCACAACTCAGATCCCCTAATACAGGGCAGGATGGATCCATGCTTTCATGTTGTTTGCACCAAATTCTGCCCCTACCATCTATCTAAATGTCACAGCAGAAATCGAAACTCATCAGACCAGGCAACATTTTTCCAGTCTTCTGTAGTCCAGTTTTGGTGCGCCTGTGTAAACTGTAGCCTCAGTTTCCTATTCTTAGCTGACAGGAGTGGCAGGCAGTGTGGTCTTCTGCTGCTGTAGCCCATCTGCTCCAAGGCTGAAGGTGAATGTAGAGATGCTCTTCTACATACCTCAATTGTAACAAGTGGTTATTTGAGCTGCTGTTGCCTTCCAATCAGCTTGAAGCAGTCTAGCCATTCTCCTCTGACATCAGCAGGACATTTTAGTTATGCGGGAAAAGTTACAGTGCAGTTCACTACTGAAAACAGCAGTCACTGATTCTCTTCTGGAAGCTTTGCTCTCTAGAGTAAAGTGCATTTCAAGCCTAAGAAGGTAATATGGTGGCATCTGTTGGCTCTGACAATCAAACGCCTCTCCAGGAGAACATGGTTGACAAAGTGTGTAAATTGCAGCCAGATCCCCTGAAACCCTGACAAAGGTTCCTGAACTGCTTTATGACTTTAAGACCTTTGCATGATTCGGACTCAGTAGGTTTATTAGTCTGTAGCTCAACTACACACAGCCAAATGCCAGTTTTCTCCTTATTTTCCTTTCTGTCACTTGCAGTTGACTAAATTGTATTTTTTTCATACCTTTCTAACACCTTCATCCTGCAGTCAAACACTGATAGCTGGTTTACCTGCTGCAGCTCGCTGTGTCTGATAGTACAGGCAGCTTCCAAAGCATGTGACTCCCACAGGCTTTGGGAGCCTTCCTACAAAGTCACTGTGAGCAGGTGAGTCAGCGAGCTGAGAGCGCCCCCAAGAGGAAGATGCAGGGAGCAGGCCTGACTGCTATTTCCCTCGGCCACAGTATGGCCCCTTTTCCACAGCAGCTGCTATCCCAGTGCAGGTTAAACACAGGTGTAATTGCTAACATTAATAATCGTGTCCTTTTCTATTTAGAAGCTGTTTTTGGTCATGCTGTCTCACTCAGTATAACTGCACATCACTCTCCTGTGTGGTTGTAGAGGTCAGAGTACATTTCAGATAAAATGCCGGGCTCATTCCTGTTCCACCAAATCCCAAAGATGCCCTGTTGGATCTGGTGATTATATTGTCACGGATGTGGTATTTAAATGATGCTCAACAAGGCATTTTTATCCAGAGAACTCCTGCTCACTGGAGCCCTTTTTAAAAGTGGAGCATTTATTGCACTACTGAACCCCCCAGACTGAGTTTAATTGCTCACGTTATCAATTTGCTCTTTTTCCATCACTGCTCAAGTACTTCTGGTTAGATTCATTGCACATATGCAATGGAATCTAATCTAATACAAACACCAGATTTGGTGCAGTTGCTCAGATTGAGGCACTTTTAAATTTACTTGATAGGCCACTTGAAAAGCCAGGATTTTTCAAGGTGTCTACCAAAGAAAAACCTTTAAAAGTATTTTCTCATAGCTGATTGACTTCAATGATCCTGGTGTACATACATTTCTGAACAGGTGAAACAGGTTCCTTCCCCTCGGCTACTTAATGGACCAGATCAGAATCCCAGAGTTTTAACTGACTTGATGCTATACTGATTAAAAAGTGCTCCTTTAAAATCTTTTATACAGTTTACGAGATAAAGGGTGGCTCAAGACTTTTGCACATTACTATATAAAAGAGCCCTCTACAAACTGGTTTAAATGACAAGAGTTCACTCAAAATTCAATTTCCATTTAATTTTCAGGAAAACCGAGAGCTGCTGTCAAATCACAAAGTGAAAAACTTCCATTTTGTCTTTGTTAGAAGTAAAATAAGTTTATAAAAGATCATTCCATTAAAATAATGAAATTTTTCATCAACCGCAGGAATACTAAATTTAAGACAGAAGTATAGTAAAATTTTTATTCAGTTTTTTCAAGTCAAAAAACAAACAGAACAGAGATACAGAGAATGAGATCATGACTTGATTTCTATACAGTGGCAACTTTAATTTAAACCTTCCTTTGCCCACACATGTAAAGTCATTCCTCAGCTTTACACCCTGCATCACCTTTGATACACACACAGACACACGCTCATTCATTCACACTGGGAGTCCCGATGACCTGCACTGACAGGACAGCACATATTTAAGACATCAGGATCAGATGCAAACCTAGTGGACAAAATAATCACAGCGTCCACCACAATATTTACTAAATGCGATTACCCAACCCTGCTTTACGTCCAAGGCCAGAGGGTGCAGTCCTTACAATTCAACACAAACTGGAAGCAGTGTTTTACAAAAGTAGACATTTGAAGACTTTCAGAACAAACCCCCACCAATGCCTCGGGACTCCCAGTCACATCCAACACCTGTTCTCCTCCCTGTGACGCCCCTCATCACAGGTACACTTGTAGAAAGAAAAAACAAACACTGATTTTCATAATTGAGGATCACTTGTGGATGAAGAGGTAAAAGCGAAGGGGACCCCAGCAAGTCCAAAATATTAAAGATGAGATTTTCATCAGGGGTACAGACCATTCCCCCCAAAATCATCAGAAAGCACCCATACTGAGGAAGAAAGTTCACACTAATGTAGTGGTAAACAGTTTTGTTTTTTGTTTTTTAAAGAGGCCAAAAGGTGCCATTTCTCTGGACAATCTCTGCTTAAGAAAGAAATGGTTACTCTTAAGGAGAAAGGGTGATATAAAAATGAGTTCTACCTTTTAACCAAAGCCACATCACAACCTGGTGACAGCAGCCAAATGTCGCACAGCTCTAAGAGAATAGAAAAGTAAAAGCGCTCCCCCTTCAGCCCCTGCCCCCTTCATCCACAGTGTGTGTGAAAATGAGCCTACTGGAAACTGGTTTACAAAAATCACCAAAAGCAAAAAAGAGAAAAGCCAAAAAGAACTCTTAATTTTTCTCTATTCACACAGAATAGTAGTTAACTTTCTTTCTTAAATAGTCCAAATAAACCTGTGTACACTTCAGCTATCAGAAATGGGACAGGTTAGTGAAAACCCCGAAAGGTGTTGGAAAAAAGTGTTCAAACTAAAGCTTGATCAAAATGTATTAACATGTGCTACTCATGCAAACAATGACAAGCAGCAATGCCAAACCAGTATCCATGGGTGCCCCATTTCCTCCTAGATTCAAAATTAAAAGACAATATTCCTTCTATTTTTTTTTTCTTAATAGAAATCTTTAATTTCCCCCATGTCCGGGGAACAATATCTGAAAAAAAGTTTTTTTTCCCCCCCTCTTGCGTTTGATGCACAAGTCTCCAAAATGGTAGAGGACAATAGGATGCTGGTGGGTGTTTTCATGACATCGTTCAGCTCTCTGGGGTGTGAAGGAGGAAGAGGGGAGGGCGATGGGTACATATACTTATGTAGTCAACGATGCTCAGGGTGAAACGTCTTTAACTGCAAACCAGTTTCTCTCTCCTGTGATGGACGTGTTAATGGTGAAGCTTTTTTGTATAATCTCAAGCTCTCATCCTCAAGACTGGCAGCAACTGCACTTTTATAAAAGCAGCAAAAAACCAAAAAGGGGCATCGCAAGAGACACCTCAGTGAAATATGTAGTAAACAAAAGGGCTCAACCTCACCTCCTTGATTTTCCTTAGAGCTTATGCTTTTGGTGATGAATACAATCCGCTTAGCTTCTCACAAAGGCTTTTGGCAACATGTACGTGTTCCAGGAACAAAAACAAGAATGAGAGCGAGAGAGAGACTGGATGCAGCACACTATAAAAAGGTAAAAAGGGACTCATTTCCCCTCCCAGGTTTAAATATTCACCACTCCTTCCTCTCCTTTTCATTCCCTCGAGGGATTTTCAGTTTTGCTTCAACACCCCGTGTGAAAATTAAAAAACTATTTCAAAAAAGGCAGCCTTTTTTTTTTCTCCTTCAGGCAAAAGCAGTTCAAGTCTTTCACATAATAGTTTTGAACATTTATGGGGAAATTGAAGTGTAGGGGGCAGCTCCTTCAGCTGGTCCCAAGGTTGAGATTTCCTCAGAAAATGATCACAGTTGGGGACCCCTCCCCGTAGCTAAAAGCGCCGCCACCTCCAGCTGATTAAAGATGCTGTCCTTAAGTTATCTCCCACGAGGTGATGGAGCTTTTTCTTTATTTAGCCGCCACCCCTTCTCCTCCGCAGCTCATCAGTTGTTCTCCTCGTCGCTGTCGTCAGGGCTGATGGCTGGGCTGTAGGTGGGGGAGGTGGGGCTGTATCCAGGAGAGGTGGGGCTGTATGTTGATCCTTTTGGGCTAGTTGGTGAGTATGTAGGAGATGTGGGTGAGTACTTGGGTGAAGTTGGGGAGTAAGTGGGGGACGTAGGAGAGTATTTGGGGCTGGTGGGGGTGTAGGTGGGGGAGGTCGGGGAGTAGGTGGGAGAAGTGGGGCTGTATTTTGGAGTCGTCGGGGAGTAGGTGGGAGAAGTAGGCGAGTATTTTGGCGACGTTGGGGAGTACTTTGGTGAGGTGGGGGAATATTTGGGAGAGGTGGGGGTGTACTCTGGGGAGCTGGGGCTGTATGAAGGTGAGGTTGGGGTGTATTTGGGTGAGGTGGGAGAGTAGGAGGGCGAGCTGGGGCTGTATGAGGGCGAGCTGGGTGTGTAGGTGGGCGACTGTGGGGTGTAACGTGGACTGGATGGGGAGTAGGATGGAGAGGTGGGAGAATAAGAAGGTGAGGTGGGTGAGTAAGAAGGAGAAGTGGGTGAATAGCTGGGCGACGTTGGGCTGTAGCTCGGTGAAGTCGGGCTGTAGCTCGGCGACGTGGGAGAGTAAGAGGGAGAAGTGGGAGAATAAGACGGCGAGGTAGGGGAGTAGGAGGGAGACGTCGGCGAGTAAGAAGGAGAAGTGGGCGAATAGGAAGGAGAAGTTGGGGAGTAACTGGGCGAGGTGGGCGAATAGGAAGGGGATGTCGGGCTGTAGTTGGGGCTGGTGGGGGAGTAAGAGGGAGACGTGGGGGAGTACGAGGGTGAGGTGGGGGAGTAGCCCGGGCTCTGTGGGGTGTAGCCACCGGGGGAACGAGGCTCGTAGGCGGGGGAGGTGGGGGAGTAGTTTGGTGACATGGCTCCACCTAAAGAAAGAGACATTTTAGACGAGTGAGAAAAATACTTCAAGGATCCATTTTTTATTTCACTTCATGGAGTTTTAAGGTCCTTGTAACCACTGAATTTAAAGTGAGTGTCTAACCTGGAGACGGGATGTATGGGCTGGCAGGTCCTGGAGATCCTGGAGACCCAGGAGTGGGAGACCAAGCAGGGGAGTAACCAGGAGAGAACCCACTTGCATCTGATGCTGCGCTGGGGGAGAAACCTGCTGCTCCAGGGGTCATGCCGCTGCCTGGAGAACAAATTAAGAGCAAACCTCAGTAAATGAACAAAATAAAAATGGCCCAAACAATGTGACAGTGTAGTCTCTCACACACACACACACACACTCACCAACACTGGGGGACCATGCACCGTAGGCCGGGGTAGCTCCTGTGTTCCATGGGGTCATGGCAGGGGACATCCCGCTCATTGGACTCGGCACTGTGCCGAAGAACATTCCTGTGGCTGCAAATTTGATAGAGACTGGACATAAATATCACAAAATATCTGCAACACAAACCCTGGTTCTGTCCAAACTTTTCTGCACTTACGTCCAGCCACGCTGATGCCAGGTATGTTTGTAGGAATCTCCATGCCATATTTACACTTCTCAGCATCCAGCAGCAGGTCAAAGCAGCCCGTCCCTGCTGGGGCTAGCTGACCAAGCATGATGTTCTCTGACACACCCTTCATGGGATCACACTCACCATGGGATGATGCCTCCATCAACACATCCACCTGGAGAAAAGAAAAAAAAAAATTAACATGAGGACAAATTCTTCTCATGACAGTAAAAATCATCCAGCTGGTTATTTTCATACCGTCTCCTCAAAGGAACACTTCATGAGTGGTCCCGTGTCTTGGCGATTGATGCCGTGACGAGTGATGGCCATCAGGTGACCTCGGCTGGTCATGGTGTCACAGAGCAGAGCCAAGTGGCGGTAGTTGACGTAGGAACCGTCAAAGGAGATGACGTGGTACAACTCCCTCTCCAGAGCCTTTCGCACAGCCTCAATTCCCAAGACCTAAGAGAGAGACAGCAAAATGGGGGGGAAGACAAAGTGAATATCAAGGGGGAAGGGTGGGGTGGGGGGGCAAAAAAACATTGTTCTATTGAGATTAAATCATTTTTATGTTTTTGTACCGTGAAAATCTCCACAATGTCGTTGGATGTGGTCCTGACAGGATCGACATCTTTCTCACTGAGCACTCTCATGAGACTCACTCCGTCCGTCTCAAGGATCCACTCCTGCAGCGCTTTGAACTCACCGTCCTCTGTGATGATAATCTTTTTCTTATTGTCAGTCTGGGGCAAGTGCATGTACACCTGAAGGAGAAGATCTTTGATTTAAAACCAGGCAGGTGATATCATTTCCTTCCTGATAAGTTTCAGAAAATTAGCCTTCCTGTAGCAAATCATTTAAAAGTGGGTTATCCATTACCTTGCTGATCTGCTCAATACCCTGTAGAGTCATGTCTGTCAGCATGTTGGACTCGATGCACCTCAAAAAGACATCGTCGTCCATTTTGTCCACCACCTCCTCATCCTACAGCGCGAGAACAAAAATGATGTGCAATCAAAACAAAAACTGACTTGAGCGCTTTTACTGTTATTTAAAAACAAAAAAAACATTTCTCACCTCCTGGAACTTGTTTTCGTCACTGTTCATGATTCTGATTCGCAGCACCAGTTTCTCAGCATTGTCATCATTGAAGATACAGTTCAGGTCATCTCCAAAACCTTGCAGGCACACCACAGTTTCATTATGTAAAGTAAATCATTTCGATCAAAAATCAAAATTAGAACAGTGTTAAAAATAACATGCATAGCTACCCACCTGCATTGATCTTCTCTGCAATCTGCTCCATAGTCAGTTTGCGATCAGTCATGTGCTTTCGGTCGAGCTCGATGCGCAGAAGCCACGGTGAAATGCGCGTCACGTCAAAATCGGGCATCTCGTAGTAGACATTCACCCACTCCTGGTCCTCGGCCACCACTGTGTTCTGCGGGTTGGGGTCGTAGTAGATGGCAGTGTTGGCTGTCACCTGAGAGAAAAGTGTCAATTTTAATTCCGGTTTGTATATCAGGACAGAAATGTTTTCTAAAATAAAAGGCTTCCTGTAGCTTACGCTGCATCCCATCAGAGTAAAACTACATTCAATAGCTTCTCACTTTTCTCAGTGTTGTGTGCTCCAGCCGACAGAGGATGTCTTTGGCCCTCTCAGCGTCACGTGCCGCCTGACCCAGCAGGAAAACGGTCAGTGAAGGTGTCTTTGGCCTCTTTGAGATGTTGATCAACTCCTTCAGACGGGGCACACCGAGTGTTACGTTCTTGGCTGACACACCAGCGTAGTGGAAAGTGTTCAGGGTCATCTGAGTGGCTGGCTCTCCCAGCGACTGAGCGGCCAAAGCGCCAACCATCTCACCTGGGTGAGCCTGGAAAAGAGGGCAGGGGAAACCACGGTGTGATGCTGTCAAACAGACGCCTAAAAGCTCTTAAACCGTTTACATCAATGTGCTTAACTCACGATAGACTGGTTGAACTTGGTTTCAATCTCTCCCAGCAGCCAGTCGAAAGCCTCAGTGGACAAGCGGAACTCCTCTGTCATGCGTCTGGAGCACAGCGTGGAGCGCAGGTGGATGTTAAAGAGCAGAGTGGCATTCTCTTGGGCCTGTCTACTTAGAGGGTCGTCACCATTCACAATCACCAGCTTCTTACTTAGCTCATGAACACCTGAGGATGCAAACACACAAGACTGACATTTTAGCTACAGAAAAAAAGTGAAGTGGTTAAAAATAAAACATATCCCATCTTTCCTGTCAGTACTGCAGAGCTAAGGATAATCGGATCATCCCACTTGTTATGCAACAGGCAGGAATTCACCAGGTGGCTTTACAATGCTTTAAAAAAGCACCTGAGGCCAGGTCATGGCCTCTTAGCTCCAACAAGCAGAATTACCTCCACACACAGAATTCAGCCCTAAATACACAGTGGGAGCTTCAGAAAGGTTTGTTATTTTCAACCTTACCATCGACCACCCTTAGAGGATGCAGGTCAGTCGGGGTTCGAGGGTTGATTCGGAAGATCTTTTGAGCGTTCCAGATCATTCTGGCCAGGTTACACGGCAGCACCACCTGCAGGTGAGAAGAAGCATAGCAGAATGAATCGATTTGATCTCAGCTGACCAGTCCGGCTTCTGTTTGTGCTTTTAATAAAATACACAATATTTGTGCTTCAAGAGATTGGAAGGTAAAGCTCTGGTATCAGTTTTTTTTTTTTTTTTTTAATTTTATACCCCCAAATATTAAAAAAACACCTTTTTCCAAGTTTTTTTTTTTTTTTTTGGGGGGGGGGGTTGGGGCCCTTTCGGATTTTTTT
>VUQK01011153.1:0-10642 GCA_015106715.1 Bujurquina vittata
CTGAGATACCCATAATGAGCAAGCTGAGCAAATTCTGTCAAATATACACACTCGAGGAACCAAGGAACCAAATCCTCAGATCAAAAATCAATGGACAGAATTGACTCAACTGAAACAAATTAACTGCACAAGCCACTAAGTCCCTGCTTGTAAACTTGATAAACTAGTTCAAGTCCTGACAAACAGAAAAGAGAAAACCTCGTTTTCCACAGCAGCTTCATTTCTAATGCAATGTTCAGCTCATTCAGAAGAGTCCAGGCCAATCCAAGTTACAGTTACTTAATAGTATAGATGTTAAAGTTCATACTGTAGATATATATAATATACATACAGCATATATATATATGCCCTCCATGAATTGCCATTTTATAATTGGTGGAGGCATTTATGTGTCCTAGTGATCCCAGGGTTTATGTTGTTTGGGGGCTTTTGCCCCCCAGTTAGTCGAGCCAGACAAAGAGCGATTCGGACGACCCTTATTAGTGAAAGATTGAGGGAACAGTTTGCCCTGCCCGGGATGGTGTTACCAAGCCCCACCCTAGAGCCAAGCCTAGGAGGGAGCTTGAGGGAGAGTGTCTGGTGGGTGGGCGCATTAGCCTGTGGTGCCCAGCCGGGAGAATCTTGAAGGGGAGACATGGGTACATCCGCCTGTAGGCCCAAGACCCACAGGGGGTGTTGTAGGGGTTCTGGTGCAGTGTGTCAGGCAGTGGCCAAGGGCGGAGGCCCTGGCAGACCGATCCCCGGCTATCGAGGCTGGCTACTGGGACATGGAATGTCACCTCTTTGTTGACATGGAGTGAGAGGTAGTGAGTTTTCACAAGCGGGACAAGAGGATGGTTTCCCTGCACTGCTGGGCCATAGAACTGCCCTGACTGTTGTTTGCACTCATGCAGGGGGAAGTTTATTGAGGCCTTGAGTTCCTGAAGGCTCTGCATGTTGTACGGTGAAGCAAGTGGCAGAAGGCTTCTGCCTTGGTGGCTTCTGCTTTGTGCTGATGATGTGGTCCTGTTGGTGTCATCAGGTGGTGGTCTCCAACTCGCACTGGAGTGGTTGGCAGCTGGGTGTGAAGCAGCAGCCATGGGTAAATTTGCCAATATGATTGTTTCACACCTTCTGACCAACTTAATACACACACTAATATGTGGTCTAGTTTTGATTTAGGAATATTAACCAGAGTCTGCTGATTTGCCAACCAGTTTTCCTCTTTCTCTATTCAAGTTTGCAAAGGCAGCTTCTTCTGTAGCAGCCCTGGCCTGAAAAGCAAAGAGACACTCACGACGCACGAGGCATTTCTGAGAGATTTTTGAAGTGTTAGCCTGAAAAGCTTTCAAAAGTCGCTGCACTTTGCAGTAATTTTGCACTTCCTTGTGAACTTGTAATAGAGTTAACGCCTTAAAGGCACAGTAACGAGGTACAAAGAATTTAAGATTAATGAAAGTGTCTTCTGTTAATTGAGGACCTGACTGTAATTTGGTTCCAATAATGGTCAATAATCTGGATGCTACAGAATATGACAGCTTTATTTATTAGTTATTCATGCTTTTGTTTATCAGAACGCTCCACAGAGACCATCGTTGTTAAAAGGTTTTAATGTAATCCAAAAGTTCCAGTTATTACATTTAAAACATGCAAATTAGGCAATTTATGATGAAAAGCAGTTTGATTAGAATTGAAATCAAAATTGTGAGTTGACAGCAGCCAGTAGCTTTACCATCTCACTCACACATTCCCACGCACTCCATGCATCGCTTTTACAAAATCCTTGGGGAAGCAATGATTACAGTTTGCAGACAGCAGTTCAAAATGCCTGTGATTAGACTACATCAAACCTTACAGTGCTTTTGAAAATAAAAGCTCGGGCTTGTCTGCTGATGTGGTTCAAGCTCACATTTCCACTGGAGGCTTGTTAGGAAGCTTCCCTGCTAATGCCAGCTGGAGAAGTTTGGGAGCACGAACTTTGGCTTTTTTGCGTACTTGTTGGGATGGGAAGGAAAAGATTTTATGGAGAATTGTGGCCATCATCTAACTGTCATTCCATCTATTACAACTCAGTGATACAAACTGTACTGTCTACAATAGATTAGGTAGAATATCAATAAAAATACACATTCACATTCTGATGAATGCAGAAAAGAATAAAAGTGGACCAAAATTAACACTACAGAAACAGTTTTTCCTGTGTGACAGTTTTTGAGGAAGTAATTTTAATGTTTAATTATTTTTTTATTGAATGATAATTCATGTCTTTTCCCCACATAATTATATTTAGTCTTCCTATGCAAATACTTAAATTGCCAAGCACTCTGTGAGAAATCACTGAGAAATATAATCAGCCAGTGGAGTGGGAGTGAGTGTGACCGCAGGACGAAAGGCTCTCTGGAGAGGCAGCTGAGTGATATCGAGGACCTTCACAGCGGCAGCTCGGCCGGCCCGGCAGCGTGAACACGAGGAGGTGGGATGGCGTTAGCCGTTTGGCAAATTTGTCGCTAAATTTACCAAATAACAACACACAATATTGAATCAGGAATCGCTATCTGATGAATGTTTCTTAAAAAGGACGAGCGGTTCAACAGTGGCTGTATCTGTCAGATCCATGAAATTAAAAAAATGAGTGAAGTAAAGAAAGAAATTTGTATCAGACAATGTCATCATTGTTCCTTCAAACATAAGCTGTCCTTTTTCTCTGTGCTTCTCATTGCTCAGCACATGCACACTGCTGCTCTTCCCTCCAAGTTCAAAATTTTTCTCTACAGCTAAAAATAAAAATGTTGCTGCTTCTTTGCGGGGTTACAATGTCCAACAGTTTTAAAGGATTATACGCAGCTTTAAAAAGATCTTTCTCGCTTAAAAAATATCCACAATTTATCCACAATCCCAAGAGGCGCGTTTAAAATTTAAGAAAGAGTTGTTTCCATTTATTATTATGTTTTAACAGGCAGACGGTGAGGTCAGCGCAGCTTCTCTGACTTCCATAAAGGAAGTTCAGAGAGAGACCCAGAGTGCATGAACCCTTTTCTGATGGGCTCCAAGAACTGTTAAAAGGGCAGAATCCATTAGAGCGGCAAATCCACGCTCTAGACTGACCGAGGGAGACACTTGATCCCTAACTTCAAATTCTGCACTCGGTGCTAAACACACCAGTAAAGATGTGACATGAGAAGATGATGGATAACAGACAGCTCAAGCTGTAAACGCACTTCTATATGCATCCATGCCACCTAAATCCACTTTCATTCTTCTCCTTCTCAATTATGTGGAAATGTATGTATAAAATAAAGCTCGCTGATGGGTCGCTCTCGTGGACGCCCACCAAAGATCATTACTAGAAAGCAAAAACCAAGAAGAGGGAGGAATACTGAACCAACCTGGCAACTTCTCAGATTTAAATGCAAACTTATCTTTTCAAAGAAGTGTGAAAATTATCCGCTCTCATGCTGATAAATGTTCTCCCAGACGTGGCACATTTACCACTGCCAACTCATTATTGTAGATATTACTGTATCTTTTTTTTTTTGTAATATCAGTGCTTAAGATTCTTCGACGTCTTTTAGTTGCCACTCTCTGAACACCAGCTTCTGAATTTCTTACCTGAAAGGCCACTGATGACAGACAGGAGGAGAAATGGTTTCCATGGTGACCCCATACTTGTTGAAGAGGTCCCTTCTGCGAGGATGTTAGCAGGTCTGCTTCTTCATTAAAGCTGTGCCTGCAAACAGAGAGAGAGGGGGGGGGGATCAGCTGGTGGAAGAATGAACCATCGGACCACAGACAGCTGCCACTCCAAGTCGCTGCGCAAACCTCACCGGATACGACATGCGTTTATTTGCTTATCACATGATCACAGGGATGCTCACGTCACACGGTCCCGGAGTTGCACATCGCAAGATTCCACCCACTCCATAATTTCATGCAAAATTTATACAGCGGGTTAGACGACTATCCCATCCTGGGCTCTCCGCACACTCTCTAATTGCATACAGTCTATCACAGCTATTAAATTCCCATTATACCGCAGAATTGCCGTACATCTTGTACTGAGAAAAATCCAACATGCATCATGTAATCAGATAGTGACTGACACCAACTTGGCGGCTGAAGTGACAAATGTCTGCTCCAATTACAGTGTGAATAGTTTGTGAATAGCAACAAAATCCTTGCACTTTCAGGAGGAGGAATATTTTGCGGCTACTATGCATGAAGCACTACATGTACCTTTGCTCGACACTTGGTATCCCGACGTCATGCAATAATAGACATAAGCATTTAAACACAACAGGGATGGATGGTGTTTAAGGGTCAAGATCAATGTCATTTTTTCGTTACACTTTTATGCATATTGAATGCTCATTTTATGTCAGTAATTAATTTAAACCACATTATACCAGAGAAGGCATTGCGATTTTTGCTTTAGCAAACTACATGTTCATAAACGTTATTTTCAAAGACCAGCTAAACTTATTTTAACCTCCCAGACAGACTCTGAAGGAGGTTCTCTCATCCACAGTCACAAACTGCACACAAGCTAACACAGGGCTGCTTAACTGCAGCAATTAGTTCATATAATCATTAACGCACATGAAATGTATATTTCCTTTAACTTTAAATAGATGTATAATTGAGTTAAAACACAAATACAAAGGAGCAGCAATAATTTGGTGATTTAGCAGCAGCTTCTTCTCAAACAGGTGATGACGACAGGAGCAGGGTGACCATCATCCAGCGCTGTGTCACCAACAGCTCTGCACCAAATTTTCATGGCACTAAGGTATCATCACATCTAGCCAGGATTATGACTTACAGGCATGAAGTCATAATTCCACAGATGGTAGCTTTGCACCACTGCTTCCTCAGCCAAGCACATCCACTAAATGTCTGAACCAGCGCTTCCTCTCATACTGAGCGTTATTACCGCTGCAAAACACACCATCAGCCGAGTAAACCTGACCTTCCTCAAGATGGTCCGAGCCCAAGTTCAGCTGTAGAGGGTGAATATTCAAACACCACAAAGGATTCATGCTGCAGGGCAAACTTAGACCTTTACTGGTTCGTGGAACACAGCACAATAATCATTTAATCTCAGTTATTTTGTTTTTAATAATTGTTGGGAGCCAGAGTGGGAACTGAAACTAGAATGTGATTAGTAACGATGGCAGGAGCTGCGTGGCCTGAGACTGGGAGCTTCTCTGCTACTGGCTTTATAAGTTATAAGTTAGGCATAAAGCATGGCTGCAACAGCAAACACTAATATTCAAGGGATTTAACTATCTGCTGCACCTTTACTTCGATACAATGCTCGTAGCATATATTGTTCTTGTGGGCTTACATATGGAAGAGAATAAGGTTTGCTGACCTTGTTATTCTTGCTCAGTGTCAATCATCTCTCTATATAAAAAGTGGTGTTTCTCCAGTTATCTGACAGGAGTATGCATTCATTCGAATCCTCTCTTCCACTTTTATCTCAGTGACAGCATCTCTCATCTTTATTTAAGTCTGTGTCATTTAGATCATTAACACAGCTGCACAGACAGCTCTGAGGGTTGAGGGAAGCATGTCCGGATCCAGCAGGAGTTATGTCACATTCATTATTTATCCATCCTTGTCTTTGCTTCACCTCATTCTCTGCCCTGCAATGCACAATGCAGCAGCAGTACTGCTCGGTTTAATAATTAGTAATGTAGAAATCAGGCTGCTGTTCAGAGAGAGAGATAGAAGGTGGTAAACAGATTTTTCTTACTTGTAATATATGCTGTTTTTACTGTCTGCAGGCTGCACGCAATCAGCCTCTCTGAGTTTAAGCCTTTCCTTTGCAGGTGAAAAAATTTCATAAACTCAAAATGAGGAATAAATCTTTGTGCTGCTATTCCTTAGTCTTTACTCTCTGTGCTTGGTTATGTAAAAATAATAATAAATAGCTGATTGTATGCTGTCTAGACAGCTGTTTTCACAGGCTGCTGAGAAGTTCTCTTCTTGTTGGAAAAGGTGTTCACCCTCCTTCACCTCACTCTGACCTTCTTTGTATCTCACATCAATGCGGGAACGTCAAAATAGATCATAAAGTAGCAGAGTAAGAGTACACGAGTGTATGCAGGAGGCTTCTGCATACATTTAAACACAGAAACGCACAAACAAGCACTCTCCCCTCCTCCAGCACGTGGGTCAGCTCATCGTCACACAAACTCCTGGAGATACGTCGGACTGAAGAGCTTCCACATGAGCCTGCAGGTGAAACCAGGAGGGCATTTCTTTCTCCAGCAGCTTCTTCTTTCATCAGCTCACATGCGCAGCCGCCTCAAGCAAACGTCGCATCTTAGCAACGCACCGGGCGAAGTTTCTCTGACTGCGTATATGAATACGCACTTACATTTGCAGGTGCTGGCAGGTACGGAGTAGTAATAAGACTACTTAAAATATAATGCAGTAATTCTACGAGGGGAAAGAGCAGCACCTTTGAAGATTCCTCCTGCTGGAGCTCGTCCGCTGTGTGAGTCAGTGAGGAGTAAAACTCACATCAGTCCGCTGCACACTTACTGTAAGCTGATGAGAGACACCGAGCTGCTTTCTCTCAAACACGTACTTTCAGTCGGACGGCTTCTGCTGGAAACATCAGCGTGGCTGAGAGGAAGCGCCTCCGCTCATCTTCTGTAGCTGCAGCAGTAAACTCAGTGTTTACATATTAAAACCTTCTATCAGATTACTTGTGAGTTGTTGTTCATGCTCCTCGATGTTATTTAGTAGAGCAGAGCTCGTGGGCCTGTTTTACTTTTGCCATCACGGCCTATTTTAAAACACTTCTAAAACAGATATTCTGTGAGGCAAACAAGGAGTGTGAAATTAAAGAGTATGAGTAGATGAGAAGGACATTTTTAAAATAAATGTCACATTTTGAAATTCCAGCAGAGTGCGTTTATCGAGGCTTAGACACTGATTAAGCATTAGTCTGATAACACACTGAGTGGTTTGAAGCTTAATCCTTCAATAAGTGGCATACAGTATATGCTAAAATGTTTCTTGCTCCTGATGGAAGTCAGGTGTATATAAATGGCTTATTAAAATTTAAGGGAGGACAAGAACTAAGGAGGGATCAACACATCCTCACTGCTGTAAAGATCAACAGGTTACAAAACAAAGTGTTTTACAGCTGTGACGAATCGGTGACGATTACACTTCTTTTGTGACCCGTGACTTACAGGAGGTCAATCATTTCTCTGCCTACTGTCAGGTATCTATCATTTAAGGCGGCTCCCTCGTGTACGTATCAAGTAAAGTGCATCTGAGCCTAAAGCGTCATCTGTTGAATCAGCTTTCACTTTCCAGTCAACTGTAAACTTTACATGAGAGGAGGAGACTGTAGGAACGCCTTTGATTCAGCAGATCCACACTGTGCACAGTGTTTTACACAGGTGTAAAACGTGGGCTCAATTAGGAGGGAATTACACTCAGCAAATATATAAACCTGTGATTTTACTCAAGATTTAATCATACAGTATGCTGAAGAATGCTAAGAGTCGGTATTTTACTGACAAATATTGTGTTTTCTATATGACACAAGTTGTCTACAAAAAGAGCACAACAACCTTCGGTGCTCCACAGCAGCCTGCAACGTCTCATTTATATCCATCGGGGGTGCCGATGCTGCAACACTTCTGATCACAGCTCAGCTAGAGGAGCATTAATGAGATGAGTGCAGAGGTTACAACGATGTCCACTGACACTTCTCATTGTGATGCTTCCACAAAGCACGTTCCAATAAATACGTGCACACATGGTTTGTCAGGCTGAGTCTGAGCAACACAAGTCGCAAACATCGCCTGGAAACAGTCCCCTGGTAGCTAAATTCTCATTAAGTGCTCGTTGCAGGATATTGTGTAATTTTAGACAATACAAGACAAGCTTATCATTTAGATGCTTCTGACAACCTTGTAAATGAATGATGATGATTCAGTAACGATGCAGTGTGACACTTAAGTATTGCACTCTTTGCCAGCAGCAACATTTTGGCCATTTTTTTTCCTTTAATTTGTTTGGATGATTCAATAACTCAGCCATGTCTCAACTCAAGCTTGAAAACAACAATGTTTTGGATCTAACCTTTGAATTTTTTTAAACAAAGGTATTAGCGCGACAAAAATCACACAGGAAAACGAAGGCCCTGATGACAAATATACCAGCACATCTGTCCAGGTTCTGATTGTAATGATCATCTTCACGCTCCCTCGCCTCACCGTGGCTCCAGGTCCAATTAGCATACATCAGGAAAGGTAAGAGTACACTTGTTACTGACAGGAACACACACAAACACACACACACAGGCAGAATTTAACACAAATATATAATAGAGATAGATTTCCCAGTACGTCTGCAAAAGGTGCAACTTTTCATCTTACTTTCAAATTTAGTAAAAACAGAGAGAAAACCGGGGAGCAGCAGTGTATCTTGTGAAACTGAAAAAATAGAAATGCCAGAGCTACCTCCATAACCTAGTAGCTGTATACACAAAGTAGTTCCAGAAGAGCCTGCATCAGTAAAATGTATCAGCAGCAAAAGCAGGAATGCTCGGAGCAGCAAACATCTGCCTGCTCCTCAGCAAACATCTGACTATAATCATGCTAAAAATATGTTTAAGAGGTGATGAGTGAAGGCACTTCACCATTCTATGATGCTCATCTCTGCTGCACTCATTTGTGGATGCTGTCACATAAACACCTGGTGATGCCCATATACTGCATACAGTAGTGTACAAAAGTCTCGAGCCACCCTTCATTTCTATATATTTTGGGAAAATGGGGAATTTGTGCAGCAATTTATTGAAAAATGTACAAAGATAAATAGAAATGTAGTATACGCTATATGGCAAAAACAGTTTGTACAATTCCATTGAGTTTGAAAATCAATATTTGATATGACCGCATTTATTCTTTAGTAAAAACCTGATCTCTCTCAGCCAAACTTTCTTTCTTTAGGTAGCCTTCAGGAATAGTTCTCCAGGCTTCCTGAAAGACATCCCGAAGCTCTTCTTTGCCTTTTGTTCCCTTCTGCGTCAAGATGATCCCACACTGCTTCGATAATGTTGGGGTCTGGGTTGTGGAAAGGCCGATTCACGGCTGATAATGTTCCATTGTGTGTTTTTGTATGCAGGTGTGCTTTTACTGCACTGACAGTGTGTTTGGAATCATTGTCATGTTGAAAAATGAAATCACTGCTAAACCAACACGTTCCAGATGCTGTTATGCAGCGGATCAAAATCTGAAGGTACTTTTCTGTACTCATTATTCCAACAATTTTGACGAGATCACCAGTGGCTGAAATTTAGCCCCAAACCAGGACCTCTGTTTTTCAGACGCTCACTGTTGCACCTGTTTCCACTTCTGTACTGACAATGATTTGAACCAAACGTTTCCAAAGATCTGTTCCACTGATTCGAAGTGCCATTCCTGTGTACTTTGGAATACCCCAGCCTTTTCTCCCTGTTTCCCCTGCTTAGGAATGACTTCCTGACAGCCACCCTCCCACTGGGACCATTTCTGAACAGCAGATAGATCAACTTATGGGCCTGATGTATCTCTCAGGTCCACTTCTTTTGTCCTCCATTTGTTCAGTTTCCTCAAGTACAGTATATAAATAAACTGCACAACATCTGAGATATGCCAAGTTTTCAGCTCTCTGAGAATCACCTTGCTGGTGCAAAAATTCAATTTTATGCCTGCCAAACTGTGTTATGTTTGGCATTTTTAAAAATATATTCAACTAAAGAAATGAAAGAAGTGGTAACAAATGATGTATTCTTGTGACAGGCTGCTAATAACAAAGTGCCAAAAGATACAATTTAAAATTGGTTCTTTGCTGAGCTGTCTCTTATGTGTACACATAATAGTGGTTTATCAATAGAGTTAGGTGCATTTTTATGCTTGAACAATTCAAAGGTCAGTGATAAGTGGCTTAAACAAAAAAAACACTGTGAAAATCGTCCGGTACAAGGACTGGACTGAAAATGAGTGAGAAAGTTGACAATGTAATAAAGAAAAACTTTAAGTGACCTTTCAAGAGCCTTGAGAACCATCAATCAAGATAACTAAAAAGTTACAAGAACGTCTAGCTCTTGGAAAGCATACATTTAAAAATGGCTCAAGACTTTTGCTTAGTACTGTGTACCTAGTGACTGATTAGCATATTGCAGTCATGTAATGGTCTTGTTCACTGGTTTCAAGAGTACAGCATTATGGCCATTTTATCAATTAGGATCTTGTCTAGAATAAAATATATGATAAAAAAAAAGCGGTTTTGTGACTGACAAGTTGCTCCTGTGTGAGTGCTGTGTCTTTTGAAATTTAGCATTCATTCATTTGTACTGCATGGCAGTCCTGATCATTCAGTTAGTCTTCACTGGCGGTACACATTTTCTTTGTGAGGAGAAAGCATACCTGTTATAGGTGGAAGGACGGCTAGGACAATCCTGTCACGCAAATAATCTTTGACGCAGCAGCAAGCAGCGAGTAGGAGTTGAGAGCGCTTTTAGACTGGTGATGTGTCCATTTTGTGCCGGGAAAAGGGTTCGATTTAATACTAATGGAATTACCATAAACATAAAAAATTGCAAAGAAAGAATATAACATCCTCAACTACACCAAAGAATAAAAAAAAACAA